>CM035422.1:37553135-37580635 GCA_020310875.1 Ceratopteris richardii
GATTGTCCTTATGGTTGACATCTTTGCTACAGGACTGAATGTCTCATCATAATCTATGCCAAATGTTTGAGCATAGCCTTTAACCACCAATCTGGCTTTGTATCTGGCTATAGTTCCATCTGCATGCTTTTTAACTTTGTAAACCCATTTATTTCCAATCACTTTCTTACCATTAGGTTTTGGGACAAGTTCCCAAGTTTTGTTCTCTTCAAGAGCATCAAACTCTTCCTTCATTGCTACTTCCCATTGTCTCTTACCCTTTGCTTCATCATAACCTTGAGGTTCTTCATCTTCCTTAACCATGTAAGCATAATTTTTCTGAGTCAAATAAGAAGTATCATAGGAATACCTTGTAGGTTGCTTCCTCATTCTGGTTGACCTTCTTGGTTCACACTCTTCATGTATATCTGGATGTACTTCTTCATCAAATATTGGTCCATCTTCATTCCTTCTATATGATCCAACTCTTGATGTGCTTGCTTGCATATGTTCTTCATCTCCATCTACCTGCATATGTGACTTACCTCTTGCACTCCTTCTTATCCATTCCTCAAATGTTTCAAGGTCACAATCTTTATCTGCATACCAACTCTTCTGTTCATCAAAGGTTACATCTCTAGAAACAATAAAATGTTTGGTTAAAGGACTCCATAGCCTATAACCCATTTGCTTTTCATCATACCCAATGAACACATATTTTTTTGCCTTTGGTTCAAGCTTATGTCTGAGTTGTGATGGCACATAAGCATAGGCAATTGATCCAAACACTTTACAATGGTCAAGTGTTGGTTTCTTACCCCACCAAGCTTCATAGGGGGTCATACCATTCAAAGCTCCACATGGTAACCTATTCACAAGGTATGTGGCTGTATTTACAGCCTCAGCCCAAAGATAATTAGGGCAATTCTTTTCCTTTAGCATTGCTCTTGCAAATTCAACCAATGTTCTATTTCTCCTTTCTGCCACCCCATTATGTTGAGGTGTATACCTGCAAATTATCTCTCTCTTGATACCTGCATTCCAAAGATAATCATTAAACTCTTGGGAGAAATATTCTCCCCCTCCATCAGACCTTAGCCTCTTGAGTTTTTGACCTGTAACTCTTTCTGCATAAGCATGAAAATGTTTGAAGGCTCCAAAGACTTCTGACCTTTCCTTTAGAACATAAAGGGTTATCCATCTTGTAGCATCATCAATAAACAAAACATAATACCTAGATCCATTTATTGAACCTTCTTTTGTTGGTTCCCATACATCTGTATGTATGAGTTCAAGCAAACCATCATGCTTGAAACCTTTCTTCTGAAATGGTTGTCTATGAGCTTTTCCCATCTGACAAGCTTCACACTTGTATATCATATGTTGATTCTTCACATTTGGTAGTCCCAATACAGATTGATTCTCCACCATAGTTTTGATTCCTCTTTCATTGAAGTGTCCCAATCTCTTATGCCAAAGATCTAACTCTGTAATTACTTCATCACCATGTGTGATTAGGGCTTGACCAACATTTCCTTGTACTTTGAGAGTAAAAAGTCTACCTTCCTTCTTACCACAAACAATGGGTTTGTATGCATCCTCTAGATCTTCAACAAATACCCCTTCATTTGTAAATCTGACTTGAAAACCTTTTTCCACTATTTGTCCAACACTAATCAGATTCTTTGGTATTGTTGGAACATACAAAACATTTGTTAATAAATCAGCTCCACTCCTGCACTTCACTTTTCCAATTGAATGCACATTATGTTTTGTATTATCACCTGTTTGTACTGTATGACTTGAATTGCCTTCTTCCAATTCTGACAACAATTCTATATTACCCGATAAATGATTTGAACAACCAGAGTCAATATAGAATACCTTAAGATCCTCCTTTTCTGATGAACTTATTGAATTCATCATCAATGTTGTATGGTTGTCATTCTGTGTATCATTTGCATAATTGTAATATGTGGTGTTGTAAGATTGGTTCTGATTCCAATTTCTTCCACCACCTCTACCAAAACCTCCTCTTGAATTCTGTCTTCCTCTTTGAAATTGATTTTGAAACCTTCCACCTCTTCCTCTGCCATTGTTATTCTGATTTTGATTTGCTCCTTGTTGATTATGCCAACAATCATATGCTAGATGATTGCTCAATCCACAAATCCAACATGTCTTCTTGTTATTGTTCTGATTACCTCTACCTCTTCCATTTCCTCTACCTTTACCTCTGCCAAAACCTCTTCCTCTTGCATAATTTGCTTGAGTTGTTGACTCTTCTTCATCCTTTGCCTTGCCTTTATCTCCTTTCTTTTTGTTCTTCACATACATTGCAGAACTTTGACCTTTGTCTCCATCTGACTTCAAGTCTTGCTCAAATGTGAGCATCAATCCAAGTAATTGATTTAATTCTGGCACATAATGGTTTAATGAGAGTTCTGTTGAAAGTACAAAGGGCTTCCATCTCTCATCACCTCTTAATCCTGCAAGTAATTGTGCTATCAACCTATGATCTTCAATATCCTCATCAATAGATCCAAGACTATCTGCCAAGTCCTTCATCTTAGTGACATAATCACTAATGCTCTGACTTTGCTTTTTCTTGAATGTGGTAAACTCTGACCATAAGCTAGCTTTCCTAGCTTTAGTAGTGTTTTGGAAGTGGTCTTCCAAAGCATTCCAAATATCTTCAGCTGTTTCTAAACCTCTGATATGTGGCAACAAATGATCTGTAATAGTGTTGTATATATAGGCTCTTGCACTTGCATCTCTCTTCTGCCATAGCTTCAAAGCTTCTAGCTCTTCCTTCCTTGGATGACTTTCATCTTCAAATTTAGGCTTCTCTTCTTCACCTGTCACATATACCATTAGGTCCTTACTCATAAGTAAGGCCTCCATCCTCATTACCCAAGCATGATAGTTATCTCTGTCCAATTTGTCAATGGACACATGATCTGCCATGGTATCCTTGCTTCTGCTTCAACCTGTAAGTGTAAGGTTAAAGAATGGTACCTTTTGTAGACTTTTACCCTTGGAAGTAACTTCGAAACAATCTTCTGATGACTTTTGTTGTTGAACACCTCAACTTCTTCTTTCTTTGATAAAGAACTCTTCAATTCTTCTTGTATCTGCTCTTCTTTACTCTCGAGGACCTTATCTGCTCTGATACCACTTGTTGGTGTATGAAACACCACAAGAACTAAACTAATGTGGTATTAGAAGACCTCCATAACCATCATTAGCTTAGCAAACCTCTAAATATGAATCTTCAACTCTGAACTTAGTGAAAATCAAAAATTTCACTTCACAGAAATCTGCGCCTCTTCTTCAAACTTTCAATCTAACCTGTATCAACTTGATCTTTGCAAATTCTTTTGATCATTTGCTAAGAAAGGTTCTTGCTAATGTTTAGTAACACATAACAAGCAAAACTTTCAAGCAATAACTTCAAAATCTTCTGATTTTGTACCAAACTTTTCACTATGTCTGAAAACTGGAAATTGACTTCATCGATTTGACATACCTCCACTCTTAAGCTGATTTCTCTGAGTATGCGTCCCGTTTCTCAAAGATCTTTTGACCAAATGTAGTTGAGGAAAGTAGCTTTGAAACGAGCTATCACTTACCAAAAACTTTACACCATGCTTCGAGATCTGACCTTCAGAAGATCAGTCAAATGTGCGCCAGAAAAGTCGTAACTGTCAACTACCTTACACAGTCATATGAAATGACTTAGAACTCAATGTACAAAAGGAATTAGACTCAATCCTTCTACACAAACATGTGTTAATTATCAGAGAAGATGTGTACAAAATGGCTTGGCCTAATTTTGCTCACAGCCATGGAAAACTCTCTCAGACTCAGAAGTTTTCTCTCACCATCTCTCTCAGAAAAGACACGACTTTTCTCTACTCACTCAGATTTCAAAATTGAGTTCTCTCATACATATTTTTGACTCAAATTAACTTATATACCTATGGTTTACATTCTTCTAGACTTGAACTCGTAAGTTCTGAAGATCAAATACAAATCTAAACTCTAATTTTGTACTAATTTACAATAGTGAAATTGTCCCTTCACTTAGGCTTGATTTTCTGTAGGTCTTTTCTTCACTTCTTCTTTCCTCCATCATATGTCTTCATATGTCTTCATATGTCTTCATATATCTATGCCTAATTAGTGAGTGAAGCCCCAACACTACCTACCTACCTAGCTATTTAGCTAGCTAATTTGCTTTCTATATATCTATATATCTATCTATCTATCTATCTATCTATCTATCTATCTATCTATCTATCTATCTATCTATCTATCTATCTATCTATCTATCTATCTATCTATCTATCTATCCATCTGTTGGTAGTAACGAGAGTCATAGAAGACGCAGAAGCATGTAAAGACAGAGGAGGGAGTCAGTCGAATCATTTTATCAAAGAATTATATTTTATAAATACTTTTCAAAACCTCCAACAATGATTTTCATCACTTTTGTACTATATGTAACATGGAAAAACCCTTTTTGTAATTTATAGCTCCATTTTGTGCAAGCTGAGGAGTCCTCGAGCTTGAGGAGCTTAGGTAGAATGAGTGCACCAATTTTGGTTATTTTTAGACACCGTTTACCCCTTCAAATAGCATCTAGAACCTATTTTTTAACTATGCCGATCACTAGATGTGCGACCAGTCAAAACTAGTCTAGAATCTATAAAAAGATCTAGAGAGCTCAGTTTTGAGGTTAGCTAGTGTAGACTTGTATGAGCTAGAG
This sequence comes from Ceratopteris richardii, assembly GCA_020310875.1. Classification (NCBI taxonomy): domain Eukaryota; kingdom Viridiplantae; phylum Streptophyta; class Polypodiopsida; order Polypodiales; family Pteridaceae; genus Ceratopteris; species Ceratopteris richardii. Next base: position 37,557,886 of record CM035422.1, read on the forward strand.
TGAGCTTGAGCTTGTAAGAGTGTTCTTGAGCAATAGAGTTGATTTTCCTACCTTCCATTGTGTCTTGCTTGTCTCTTTGTTGTGTGTGTGTATGTGTGTGTGCATCTTTATGCTTCTCACCTTCACTCTCACATCATCTCACATTCACGATCTTCATATCACTCCTATCTCTTCCGCAGATTGACATTAAGGAGGTGGAGCTTCTTAACGTGGTTCTCACCATTGTGCTAGAGCAACACCAAATTTGGCGCCCTTGTTGGGGATTGAGTCTAGGATGAATGTGTGATGGTAAGAGTATAGCAAGAAGTGGCGTTGGAAGGTAAAAATTTCAGTTTTTGTTGTTGTTTTTAGTTATTTTTTAGTGTTTTTCACCTCCCCATACTCCATCTTCATCACCACATCATCACTTTCCACTCCAAAAAAATCAAAAAATTCACCATATCCACCCATTCTCCTCATTTCCCCTCATTTGTGCATGTGTGAGAGAGAGAGAGGTTTTGTGCTTGCATGTGCTATTGTGTTTTTGAGTTTTCTTGCACGTATAGTGCTCCAAAGCATCAGGAAAGCTGCAAAAATGTAAGAAAATCACTTTTTGTCAGAAAATGTCGATTGTGTCAGACCATCGCGATGGTCTGCTAAGTTCGGAATTTTAGGTAAGCAAGTTCACCATCGTATAGGCAACCCTTGCGCATATAGAAATCCATTTTTGCATTTGCAAAATTTTCATTTTGGTGGACCATCGCGATTGGCTCACGCCATCGCGATTGTGTCACACCATCGCGATTGGCTCACGCCATCGCGACGGCTCGGCCGGACCATCGCGACGGTCTCATGCCATCGCGACAGTTCACTTGAACCATCGCGACGGTCCCTGACCATTGCGATGATCCCATCGACCCCATGCCATCGCGATTGGCCCACGCATGCACCCACTCTCACGCCATTATTCACAATCACCGCACTTGATACCACATCCAATGACATGGATATATCACCACCCACTGCACCCCTGCTCACTTCATTCATGGCACCACCATATTTAGGCACCTCAAGTTTTTCCACTGTCACCACTGCATCCACATTCCCATCCCCATTTCCCTTACCCTTTGCATCAACACCCACATACACCGCAACTGCATTCACTCCGTCACTAATATTATCACCCACTATTGACGCTGCATTTCGACAGATGTTCACGTGTATGACTCAAGTAAGAGATGAGTTCACATTGCTTGGAACTAATTATCAGCAGCTGCAGAAGCCAACCAATGATTTAGAGTCGCAGCTCAATTCACTAACCATCGAGAATGCCTCACTAAACACCAGATACCAAGAGCTACGAGAGGCTTATCATAAACTTGAACTAGAAAGTGAAGAAAAGATGAAAGAGGCTATCACAGATATCGATAACTTGTTAAAGGCATAGGCTATTCGCAATGCAATGCTCACCAAGAACATGGGCTTACTCAGACGACACTTGGCAGCAGCAAAAGAAGAGAACCAGCATTTATATGAATAGAACAGAGAAAATTTAGAAGCTGCCCTAGATCAACCAGACCAACCGTTGAGCCCTAGTCGCTTTAAGGCCGTGCCCTCAGAATCTATGAAAATGTTGCTAGATGATCATGTCAGATTGTTAGATGAGTATGACAGCATGAACGAGGAATATGAGAAGCTGAAAGAAGATCATAAACTACTTCAACTAAGAGCACCAATACCACAAGGACTACCAGCTCCTACGGACACATCTCCTGACATCCTAGAGGAACTCAATGCATTACAGGCCTAGGTATCAACTCTTCAATCACAGATAGCTCTATATGAAGCACCCTCGAGGCCAGACTCCCCACCGGAACTACCAGCAGAGGAAGAAACAGTCACTATTCCGATGGAGGAAACTTTTGAAGAAGCGTATGAACTCCAACCCATCCCAGGTGGACGAGTCACGGTTGAAGGCCAGACGACTTTCAAACGTCCAACTCCCGCATGGATGAAGACGATAGAAGAACTTGGAACAACCCACTCAGCAAGGGTAGAAGCGCAGTTACACGCTGGTGAAGCTCAAGCGTAAGCACCACCTCCTTTACTTGTCAATCCGCGGAGACGTGAGGACTGGTATGAAGACCACGAGCAAGTGAAGTCACAAGTGTGTGAGTGAAAGCACACCAACATGCACACACATACACACACACGCGCACAAAGTAAGATCAAAGAGAGGAACAATGGAAAGCTTAGATTGCACAAGAGTTCTCTTACAAAAGTTCTATTCTCTAACAAGCTAGCCCCAAAAATGAGCTCTCTAGCTCTTTTTATAGTTTTTTGACTAGTTTTGGCCCTGTCCAGACCTAGTGTCCGGCCTAGTTAAAAATTAGGTTCCAGGGCTTATTTGAGGGCTCAAACGAAGTCTAAAAATTATGAAAATTGGTACGATGGTACTTCTAATACTCCTCAAGCTCGAGGACTCCTCGGCTTGAACAAAATGGAGTTACTAAAAATAGATAATGGTATTTACAATGGTTTCTAGTGATGAAAATCACTATTTTTGTAGGGGATTCTTCTGAAAATTTGACATACACTTCTTGGAGCTCCCTACTTGCTCTCTCTTCTTCTATGTCCACTTCTTTGATGTGCTTCCATGCTTTGTCCTTGACCTTGAGCTTCAACACTCCCCCCCCTCTCGAGTCTGTCGTCCCTGACAGACCCTTGTTGTAGTGATTGTGCCAAGTAGTGCCTTGAGAGGGAGTGTCCCTTCGGTATGAACACAAGTCGTCCGACGTTCTTCATCTATCACTTGTGAGTCTTTGCAGGTTGTAGTCTCTTGGTATGTGCTTCTGCCTTGTATTCCAGCATGACTGTGTCGTTGTGAGTCTCCGTTGATGTTTTCTAGATCTTCCAAAGTTGATCTTCATAGTAGTCAAGCCAAGTACTCATAACCCATATTGAGTGATGGGTAAGTGTGTTTGTGCATGGGTTGAAAAAAGTATGTGCCTTGTGCACGGCCTTGTAATGTAGCCCTACGCATGCTTACTTGGAAAATGCATTGGAAGAAGTATGGTGCAAAAATTGCGGGTCTTGAGCTAAGTGCTCAAGGGTATGCTGACGAAGAGGTTTCCTAAACTATCATGGTTATGGTGTTTCCAGAGTAAAGATACTTACCATGGCGAAGGTTGATGGATGTTTGCCTCTTCGTGTTGTACACTCGGCCTTTGGGATGGAACCTTGTTGATGAATGTCCATGTTGATTGTCCACTGATGAGATCTTTTGAGTGGTGGATCCCCTCTCCTCTTTTCAAAGCAACATTTGTCACTAACAATGTGCATTTCTGAGCTTGGGCTCATGCACGTTCACTTCCCTATATTGACACTCAGAGGCATATTGGACACGTGCCGGTTTCTAAGAGATTACCATGCTGATTGACATAGACCATTCACGAGTGCTACTGTTCCATACTGGTTCAGGAAATACTGAGAATTGAATTGCTTTATATTCCTTGGCAAGCAACATCGGGTAACTACACCAAGCTGTGTTTCACATATACTCTTTAGCTCACCATATGCAGGAGTCTTCTCCTCCAGAACTACCTTTTGCAGATATCTCCTTGGATGCTCTGGTACATGAAGTAGTTAAGCATCACGCAAGTTGCGGACCTTCAAGCTCTTCATTCCTACCATGGTAAGAGAAAATCATAGCTGTAGATGCCATGTTCATGCCAAATGCTTGTCATCTACCAGATAAGGCAGCAATAATTCCACTGCTGGCCGAGACACACTGGGAACAAGCTCTCTCCCACTTCTTTTTCTTTTTCTTTTTTTTTTTTTTTTTTTTTTTTGAGAAAAAGGATATCACAAAACAAGAACACAAAAGTTAGTATCAATAGAAATGTTCGACATATGTCACTGTGCTCTTGTGCATGGGATTCTCAAGCGTGTCTATGCACGGCCGTGTAATGTGGCCCTATGTTAATGCATACTTTGGAAATGCATGACCTAAATGGTGCAAAGGACAGGGTTGTGCATGGAGCACATGGTTGTTGCTCGTTCGAGGCCTTCGATGTTATTTGTGGAGGTTGATGCCGACCTTGGTGGAGGTATCCATTGAGTCTCGAACTGATGTAATCCTCCTTATTGGAGTCCATTTTAGAACATCATTTGGCACTGTAGAGATCACTTCAGCCGTCTTCCTCTTTGGATGCGTTCTGAACGGTGGTATCCAGTGTGGTTGGCGCTTTGGTTCGATGGAGGCTGCTTGTACTTTTGGCTTCCAAACCCTTATCCTTTTTGCACGTCTTCCTACTTTTCTTGAAGAGCTGATTTGATCATCTTTCGGTCTCTGTACGTGGTTCTTACCCTCTTCCCTTTTTGGCTTCTTGGGTGAGACCTTTCGCATGTGGGAGAACATAGGTTGTTGTGGATGTAAGAGCTTCTTAGGTACCCACATCTGTAATTGCCCTTGTTGAGCTGCAGCTAACTTCTTGGGCACCCAAACTTGTTGAATACCTTGTGATGGAGCTTGTCTGAGCTGCTTCCTTCGTCTTCTGGCCTGGTTAGTGTGCATGGATGGGATTTGTGGGGGTAAGGCTGGTGGTTGCTCTCCTTTGCGTACCCAGATCTGCTTCATGCCCGGAACCGCTTTTTTATCGAATGGTGTCTTTCTATTTGATGTAGCAGTTGTCGTGAACGGTTGTGTTTGCTTGTGTGGTGGGCTCACTACTGTGGCTACTTGAGTCTTTGGAGAAGAAGAAAGATCCACCCGCCTTCGAACCTGGTCTTCCACGATTGACTCCTTCTGCATCATAGAGCTTTTGACACATACAACATCTTCTTTCATATGATTAGTCTTGGAAGAACTAAGAGAGTGTGTGGTGCCATGATCTAGGAGCATGCAGTTCTCTAATTCTAATGTAATGCATTGTTCTTGTACCCAAACTTGAAGAATTTGACTTCTTAGGTTTAAGTTAACTGCATGGTCATAGATCCAATCTTGACCCAAGACAAGTGGTTCTGTAAGGTTCTCATCTTGACATACTAGCGCTTTGACTTTCATTGGAACATCTTGAAGGTAGATGGGAAGTTCCACCTCGCCCAAACAAGGGGTTTCCACACCTCCCAATCCTATGAGATAAGCTTCTATGGGATTGATGTTCAACCCCAAGTCTTGGCAGTAGGAAAGTTTAACTGCACTACTTGCTGCACCTGAGTCAATCAATGCTTTCACCGTCCTTGCACCCTTCCCTTGTCCTATCTCTATGGTCACAAAGGGTCTTCGGTCAATGACCTGAGAAGTCGCAATGCCTGACTTTTGACACATATCCATGTGATATTTTGGGGCTTTTGAGTTGACATCTAGGCCTAATCGCCTTAACTTATTTCGCCTAATACGCTCTCTGGCCTCTACCTGTGCTTCTTCTCTCACTCTTAACTCTTCTTCTTTTCGCTTCTTCGCAGTGTTGAGTCTCATTAGCATATCCTCAGTAAGAGGTTCTTGATATAGCTTGACTCTACAGCCACTAATATAGTTTGGCAAGATATCTCCTTCTAGAGTGGCCAACTGAACTGCACCACTAGTGGAAATTCTATTAATGATCATGGGTCCATATCCTCTTTTTTCCAACTTACGGGCATGTTGTTTTAGTGTGTATACCAACACTAGATCTCCCTCTTTCAATCCCTTATCCTTGATGTGTGCATCAAAGTATGCCTTTTGCCTTTTCTTTGCAGCGTAGATGCCTGCTGCCGCTCGTAGCCTCGTTTCACCCAAGCGTTCGAGATCAAAGATCCTAGAGGACAATTCATGCCCATTCCACTCATACTCTTGTGCTACTTTTAAGGCAGGGATTAAGAAATCTAATGGTAGCACAGCGTTCTGTCCGAAGACCATCTGAAATGGGGTGGCGTTGAGTACCGTTTTGTAGGCAACTCGATAAGCCCAAACAGCATGATGAAGTTGTTTGTCCCAATCAGAGCGTTTATTATTTACCAATTTTGTCAATACGTTACAGAGGATCTTATTGGTACTCTCGGCTTGTCCGTTGGCTTGTGGATGATAGGGGGCGGATTTCTTATGTATCACCAAGAATTCTTGGAGAAGATTTTCAATGACTTCATTCAAGAAGTGTGTGCCTCTATCGCTCACCAACTCTATTGGTAGTCCATATCTCGTGAACACATTCTCGAATAAGAACTTAGCCGTAGTCTGAGCATCATTCTTTGTTGTGGCTTTGACTTCTACCCACTTTGTAAGGTAATCTGTGGCTACAATGATGTATTCTGCATGGGAGTTTCTAGCTGGGGGGTTAATAGGACCTATGAAGTCTATGCCCCACTTCGAAAATGCACGTCCTCCCATCATTGACCTCAAGGGCATCTCGTCTTTTCTCACTGGATATTGTGCACGTTGGCATGTGTCACATTTCTTCACATAGGTATGTGCATCCATATGAAGAGTGGGCCACCAAAGTCCTGAGAATAGAATGGTTTTAATCACTCGGTCAGGGCCAAAATGTCCACCTGCAACACCACTGTGTGCAGTCTCTAAGACCCTTAAATAGTCTGATTCATGAACGCACAGTCTTAAGTAACCATCTTTACCTCTTCGGTATAGGTTTTCTCCTACTAAGGCATAGCCTTGAGCCTCTTGCTCCATATTTCGTCTTCTTGCTAGACTGGCCTCTTTGGGTAATCTTCCCGATCTCATAAACTCTACCAATGGAGTACTCCAATCTGGAATTAATGATACTTGATAAAGGGTCGCATGCTCCACTGGTGGTTTCTCTCTACACATTGGACAATTCTTGATCCACTCATGTATTTCTTTGTCCATGCTAGGCCAATACACTCCTAAACGTTTCAAATTCTGCAATGTTCGTTGTTTAGAGTAGTGATTTCCTAGCAATCCCTCATGAGCTTGCTGCAACCAACTACTATGTTCATCATCCTCGACACAACAAGCTAATACACCCTCAGTATCTTGTTTGTACATGCTTCCTGCCAATATGTGATATTTTTGTGATTTTACAATTTCTTCTTGTGATGTTTGCACATTCTTATTTGCAGGGCCGAAGGTTAGGACTGGTACCAACTTATTTGCCCATTTAGGAACAACTTCCAAATTGAACAAATAAGCATCAGGTAGTTCATCAGACACTCCTTGTGGTGACTCTCCTGAAGTAATGCGAGAAAGGTGATCTGCCCGAAGGTGGGTTCTACCTTTCCTGACAACAACTTCAAAGTCATACTCCATTAGTAAGAGGAACCATCTTACTAAGCGTCCAGTATTGCAAGGTTTATTGACCAAATATAACAAAGCTTGATGATCAGTGAAGAACTTGAACTTGTTGGCTAATAAATAGTGTCTAAACTTCTTTATAGCATATACCATGCCTAACCCTTCTCGCTCGGTTGTGGTATAATTTCTTTCGGCTGGGTTTAGTTGTCTACTAGCATATGCTATGGGCAAATCTAAATTCCCTTCACCTGTGGGTTGTGCCAGCACACATCCTATGGCATGATTGGATGCATCCACATGGACATGGAATGGTTTATTCCAATCAGGAGTGGTCAGTATTGGTGCTGTGCACAAACGTTTCTTCAGTTCATTGAAAGAATTCTCGCATTCGTCGTTCCACTCAAAATTAGACAACAAGGCATAGAGGGGTCTAGCTATGATCGCGTACATGTGGATAAACCTACGGTAATATCCACAATGGCCCATAAAGGCTTGTACCTCTTTAACATTCCTTGGCCTTGGCAGCTCCGCTATGGCTCGTACCTTATCTTCATCCGTTGAGATTCCATTCTTAGAAACAATATGACCGAGGATTTTACCTTGACGCACCATGAACACACACTTTTCTGGGTTCAGACACACTCGATATTCTCTACACTTGTTGAAGATTTGTCTGAGTTCAGGGATGTGAACCCTTCTTTCTTGGGAATGAGCACATAAATCATCCACATACACTTCTAAGCTCTTTCGCAAGAACTCTTTGAAGACATGACACATGAGCCTTTGGAATGTTGCAGGTGCATTGGTGAGCCCAAATGGCATCACCCGAAATGCAAAGATTCCCCACTCTGTAGCAAAAGCTGTTTTGTGTTGATCTTCTGGGGCAATGGCTACTTGATTGTAACCTGAAAATCCATCAAGGAAGCTATAAACTTCCTTGCCTGCAACACGCTCCAATAGGTGTTCTGTGATTGGAAGTGGATAACTATCTCTAATCGTAGCGGCATTAACTTTTTTAAGGTTAATACACACTCGCAACTTCCCGTTCTTCTTGGGTACCACAACAATGGGGGACACCCATTCGGTATGCTCAATCTCATAGATGAATCCAGCCTCAATCAACCTATCAATTTCTTCTTTGATTTTGGCTGCATAGGTATCATTATATGTGTAGGGTTTCTGTTTGGTGGGCTTAGCATCAGCAGTCATGGGGATAGTATGAGAGCAAATTCTTGGATCTACCCCTTTCAAGTCTCTATAGTGCCATGCAAACACATCCCTATATTCCCTTAATAGAGCTATGAGCTCCATTTCTTCTCTTGCACTTAGGTCATCTCCTATATATGTGCATCTCTCTTCATTCTCTTCAATGGTCACTACAATCTTCTTGGTCTTTTCTTTATTATCATATGATTCTCCTATGATGGCCTCTCTCTTAGGCATTCGTACCAAAATTTTGCGGTCGTCAACTTCATATTTCTTGAAGTTTTCTGGTACTTCAAACAATGATTCCTCCTTTTCTTGTTTCACTGCTTTTCTTTTCTTTTTCTTTTGACTACTCTCACTTCCATCCTTTGAGTTTACTGTTTTAATACTTGTGAGAGGTTCTTCTTCTTTCTGGGTGAACACTCCTATATCTTCTAGATAGTGCTGCTCTGAGTTAAAGCAACTATCCATCACAATAGACTCCAAATCATCGTCATTCTCTTCTTCTTCTATGACATCACTAGGGTCACATTCTTCTAGCAAGGGTTGACACATGAACACTGAGATATCATAACCCTCCTCATCACAATGAGGTGTCCACTGTTCCTCATTGACAGCAATGTCCATGGTGGCTAAGATTTCTGGCCAGCCATGAGGCTCAAACTCCTCATCTGGAAAGATCATTGGTGTGTAGGCTGGGTCCCTAACTGGTCTATCTCCTAGCGAAGTTCCTTCTTCTCTTGCCTTTAAACGTTTTTCCTCTTCCTTTGCGACCTTGCACATCCACAAATGAGTATCTTCATGCAGCCATGATGGATCAGGTGAACTTTCAGAATGCACATAGATGGAATCTTCTTTCGCTTTGTGGATAGAATTCCACTGTAGGGGTGATACATCTCTGAAGGTGTAATCCATCAAATTGACCTTAGTGGTGACCCCTAAGTGCTGTAAGTACAAGGAGTTAGTTCCCCAATCCTGTACTATTTGCAATTGTCGTAGGAAGGGTCTTCCTAGGATCATCTCAAAGACATTATTTTTCTCAAAGTCACATATAGCAAATGTGTGCTCAAATTCTACACCACAAGTGGTTAGAGTGATCCCTTCTAGCAATCCTAGAGGTCTTTCAAAATGACCATCAGCCATTTGAAGCTTCATTCTAGTTGGTCTTAATGTGGGCTTGCCCCATTGCTTCCACAAGGAGGTGGTCGCAATAGCAACACCAGCACCTGAATCTATGATTGCTTTGGTTGTGTAATCTTGGTAGGTGATTGGAAGATAAGTATTACCTTCTTCACCTTCACACATGTCCCCTATTTTGTCTAGAGGTATCTCGGGTACCCTTTGCTTGGAGCCTGCTTTTGGCATGTTGGAATCTAGTTCTGGGACCTGATCCTTCACATGATTCCATAACTCAGGTTTTGCTTTGAGCAGCTCTTCTACAGTGAGATGACACTGAACCTTAGTGTTCTTCACGACATCCGTGTTCCTTGGAACCACTGAGTCTTCATTTCTTACTAGTATTGTGGGAGCTCTAATCTGGAGAGATTCAGATTCCCATGGGCCTGGAAATTGAGGCAGTTCTTCTAAGGTATTAGATTCAAAATCTAATCTTTCGTCTTCTTGTTCTGCTTCATCTTCGTAAATAGATGGAATGTCTTGGGGAAATTGATCATGAAGTTCATCAATCTCAGGAATAGGAGGGGAATTACCCTTCTCCTTGGCCCATTTCTCCTCTTGTATTTCCCGCAAGAACTCTTGAGAGTACTGTTGAATAGAAGGAGGTATTCCAGCATCTGTGGAATTAGGAACATAAGCTCCCCTTGGTGGTGAGCTTCCTCTTTCAATAACTGGTTGAGCCTGTCGAGGTAGAGAAACTTGTGGTTTGTTTACCAACTGCTCTAATCGTTCTAGTAAGCCTTGGAAATGCAAATCCGATTTGATAGAGTTTGTCTGATTGAACTTTTGACTAGTGTCAAGTATGGCTTGAGCTTGTTCTACCATTTTCATGCACATTTTCATCCGTTCAATCTCTAAATCTGCTCTAGGGTAACTCTTGTCTAGGTTTGCCGCTGTAGGCCCTTCTTGAAGTCGAGCCTGGTAGGCCTTGAACATCATGTCCAAGCCTTCTGGGGTTGGATCTGCAAGAACAGACCCTGGTTGCGGTCTATTTACAGTGGGTGGTGGGGTGGGATGAGGTGGAGTGGATGGAGTTTCGGCATGCGAGGGGCTTTGAGATGCAATGTCTTCTATTTTTGTTTTCGCTTCTTTTAAGCTTTCTTCTAGTTCCGATAACTTTTTATTCCACTTGCGATTGGCCTTCTCTCTGGTATCCTTCCATGTTCTTGTTTTCCTCTTACTAGGCTCTCCCGATTCACTCGGCTCTGATTGTTCTACTGGTTTATCCTGTTTTAAGGCTTGTGCTCTAGTGATAGCTTGTATAGGAGCCACATTGCTACTACTTGAACTTGGATCTGCCACTAAGCCTACCACATTAATGGGTGTAATCTTGGGTGCACTAGAGGGGTTTCTTGGACAATCTCTGGGGAGATGGTCTTTGCCAAAATCAGGACAAAAAGCCTGTATTGTGATAGCCTGTCCTTGACTCGGAGATGGTGGGTGGGGACAGTCACGAATGAAATGGTCACCATGACATCTGAAACAAGATCCTCTAGGGGCTTGTGGTCTCATTTGTCTCAACTGGGGCCTAGGGTTAGGATTTGTGTACATGACCTTGGAGTATTCTGGCTCCCAATTTTGCTCCATAGGCGGTGCCTCATATTGATACGAGTAAATCTCACTATGTTCAGGTGACTCTGTGTAATAAGCATGTGGACTACCTTCATGGGAGTAGTCTGAACTATGAGCATGAGAGTCATTATCTGGTATCAATGGGGTTAGTGGCACCAAAGCTCTATTTGGATTTTCCTCTCCCACAGCATACTTGACTGGAATCACGTTGGCTGGAGCTGGTGGTTGGTTTACCAAGACAGGTTGTGGCCTATATGGTACCTGATATTGCTGTTGTGGTCTGTAATATGGTTGTTGGTATTGATTCTGATACCTACCTTGTGGGTAAGGTTGCTGATAATTTTGTCTAACAGCCTGCCTATTGTAGGGACAATCTTGAGCCGTGTGGTTTGTGTATTTTCTCTCAATAGTGCAATATGGAGCATTCCTTTCTCTAATGTTTTGGTTTTGCATTGGACATACGTTAGCCATGTGGTCACCTCCGCAAGTATAGCACCGATTCAATGGAGTGACTCTCTGTGTTTGTTGATTTTGGACTCCCAGCTTCTTGGCAACTTGCTCAGCTATCTCTTCTATTTCTGTGGAGATCTTTGAAGTATGACTAGTAGAACTATCCGAATCTTTGTAGAGTTTGGCCAATCCTAACTCCTCACCCAAGTTATCTTCTATGTCTATGCACGTCCGCACACACTCTTCTATGGATCTAGGATCTTTCAAGTATACATAGGATCTTAACTTTGTGCTCAATATGCCATCTAAAAACAAAGCCACTTGTTTGGCTGGTGTGGGTAGCTCTGGAGCAGGGCATCTTTCTAGGTACTGTCTGAACCTTCTGCCTGCTAGTCGCACTATTTCTTGGGGTGTCTGCTTGAAACTATGGATCAGGGACGATGTGTTATGCCTGATACCACTCTTGGAAAATTCTACAATGAATTCGTCTAGCAGTTGACCTATATCGCGATAGCTGCTTCTACTCAATGGTTGAAACCAAGCTAAGGCCGTGCCTTTAAGGGTCAAACCAAATGCCTCGTACTGGGTGAACCAGTCCTCAATTTGTTCGGCTCTCAGCACTTGTTTGTACTCGGCCACATGATCATAAGGATCCCCTGTCCCATCGAAATAGTTCTTCATTGCCTTGATCACGTGACTGGGTTTAAGGGTTCTTGGGTACTCCCGGGGTCTAGGCAATGGAAAATCCTGTTCATCTCTTTGTTGCCTATGTGCTTGATGTCTCTCTCTTTCAGGTCTTTCATTTTCAAATCCTGACCTATTCCTGCCCACGGTGTGTGCAAAACTTACCTCAGGTCTCTCTCTAGTTCTTTCTCTCTGGGCTTCATGAGCCTGGGATGATCCTACCCCTTGGAGGCCATGGGAAACATTGGATCTTGGTGGGGGGAAAATCATGTCATTCTTCCATGTATATGCATGTCTATCATGTTCCGTTACCAAGAAAATTTTCTCTGATGTGTTATCCAGGTAGACAACTTTGCCTGGTATCTCAGGATCTTTGAATTCATAGATGATAACTATGCCCAATTGGCTAGGTTGATCTGGCTTGAACCTCCAAAAGGCTTCCTCTGTTTCTCTATTCAAAAATAGTTCTATGCTTTTGTTGTCTTGAGGGATCCAGTCCGGAGTGATCACTCGGGTCAAAACTGACTTACCTCTAGGAGTCTGGGGTCCTTGTCCTACGTTTCCTTGTTCTAGGTCTCCTATCTCATTCTCATGAATGATATTTCCAAACTCATCGGTCCTATCTGGTTGGTTGGTAACCACATACATGGTTCCTTCCTTATCAATGTATGAACCCTCTTCGAACTTGACCACCGGGTGTTCAAGTCCAAAGGATTGATCTGGATTTTTGAGTTGGACCATTGATCGCCTCAGACCATCCTCATAGATGCGAGCACCTAATTGGTTGGTCCGAATATATTCCAACTGTGTCTTATAGGGACCTTCCGGTGTTTGTAGATGGGCAGTCCCTGAGCCACCTGCAGGTTTTCCCATACTAAAAGACATTTCTGAATCACTTGTGTCTGATCTGAGTAAAAGATGACCACTTAGTTGTTGTGCCCAAGACTTGGATGTATGGTTGACACTAGCCTCAGAAGATCTAATGCTTTGTTTATCCTTGCCTAAGTGTCTACCAGATCTCAGGTTCATAAGCTTTAGTCAGGAGTCCAAAATTTCCCCTTGGTATGGTTCAAAATTCTTTGGAGTCCCCTTGGTTCCCTAGTCCCACCTGAGGGTCAACTTCAAATTATCCTATCTCAAAATCAACGCATTATTCTTGAAAAAAACAGTTGAGATCGTGTAGGATTTGAAACGAGCTTTCCAACAAGCTATAGAGCTCAAAAAATGGACTTTGGATGAAAAAGTTATGCCAAATCAGGCTCCTGGGGGTCAAAACAGGCAAACAGGACCTTTGGAGAAAATCGCGATTTTGTGATCTTTCTGAAAATCGCGATGCTGTGAAGTCAAAAAAATCGCGATGTTGAGCACAAAATCGTGTTTTTGAAAATCGCGATTTTGAGCAGGAAATCGTGATTTGAAAATCGTGATGTTGATCACAAAATCGTGTTTCAGAGAATCGCGATGTTGATCACAAAATCGTGTTTCTGAAAATCGCGATGTTGATCACAAAATCGTGTTTCTGAGAATCGCGATGTTGATCACAAAATCGTGTTTCAGAGAATCGCGATGTTGATCACAAAATCGTGTTTCTGAAAATCGCGATGTTGATCACAAAATCGTGTTTCTGAAAATCGCGATGTTGATCACAAAATCGTGTTTCTGAAAATCGCGATTTTGACTCAGAGAATCGTGATTCACAAAATCGTGTTTTTGACTGAAAATCGTGTTTTCTCAGAATCGTGTTTTTGACATGAAAATCGCGATGTTGAGCAAAAATTCGTGTTTTCTCAAAATCGTGTTTTTGACATGAAAATCGCGATTTTGTCCCAGAGAATCGTGTTTTTCCACAGAATCGGGTTTTTCTCAAAATCGTATTTTTGGCTGAAAATCGTGATTTGTGAGAATCGCGATTTTGAGCAGAAAGTCGTGTTTTTCACAAAATCGTGTTTTTGCTGAAAATCGTGATTGGTGAGAATCGCGATTTTGAGCAAAGAATCGTGTTTTTTGAAAATCGTATTTTTCACATGAAAATCGCGATGTTCAGCACAAAATCGTGTTTTTGAAAATCGCGATTTTGAGCAAAAATTCGTGTTTTCACAGAATCGCCTTTTTCACAAAATCGTGTTTTTGGCATAAAAATCGCGATTTTGTCATAGAGAATCGTGTTTTTCTAAAAATCGTATTTTTCGCTGAAAATCGTGATTTGTGAGAATCGCGATTTTGAGCAGAAAGTCGTGTTTTTCACAAAATCGTGTTTTTGCTGAAAATCGTGATTGGTGAGAATCGCGATTTTGAGCAGAGAATCGTGTTTTTTTTGAAAATCGCGATTTTGAGCAGAGAATCGTGTTTTTTTTTTTTTTTTTGAGAAAAAACACAGAATCGCGATTCTTTTCAACCAACTTTTAGGCGGGAAAACTGAAAATCGTGATTTTTCAAAAAATTTTGAATTTTCACAGAATCGCGATTTTCATCACAGAATCGCGTTTTTTGGCGGGAAATTCAAATTTCTGAGCGCCGGCTATGGTGAGCTCCGTATGAGCAGAAAATCATGAAAAAAAACACAGCGCTTGCTCTCCCTTGCTTCTCCTAACTCCTTCCCACACAATAATGCATGAAAAATGGTATGAAGATGGTGAAAATGCACTAAAAAACAAGAATTTTCTATGAAGAAGAAGATGGAAGAAGGTGGAGATGATGATGATGATGAAGATGAAGAGGAAAAAACAGAAAATGAACTGAAATGACAGTTTTTTTACCTTCCAACGTCGCAAATCTACGATCTTACCATCACAACGCTCGTCCTCGAAGCTCTCTCCCCGGCAACGGCGCCAAAATTTGGTGAAGCTCAAGCGTAAGCACCACCTCCTTTACTTGTCAATCCGCGGAGACGTGAGGACTGGTATGAAGACCACGAGCAAGTGAAGTCACAAGTGTGTGAGTGAAAGCACACCAACATGCACACACATACACACACACGCGCACAAAGTAAGATCAAAGAGAGGAACAATGGAAAGCTTAGATTGCACAAGAGTTCTCTTACAAAAGTTCTATTCTCTAACAAGCTAGCCCCAAAAATGAGCTCTCTAGCTCTTTTTATAGTTTTTTGACTAGTTTTGGCCCTGTCCAGACCTAGTGTCCGGCCTAGTTAAAAATTAGGTTCCAGGGCTTATTTGAGGGCTCAAACGAAGTCTAAAAATTATGAAAATTGGTACGATGGTACTTCTAATACTCCTCAAGCTCGAGGACTCCTCGGCTTGAACAAAATGGAGTTACTAAAAATAGATAATGGTATTTACAATGGTTTCTAGTGATGAAAATCACTATTTTTGTAGGGGATTCTTCTGAAAATTTGACATACACTTCTTGGAGCTCCCTACTTGCTCTCTCTTCTTCTATGTCCACTTCTTTGATGTGCTTCCATGCTTTGTCCTTGACCTTGAGCTTCAACACACGCCATGGCAATGATTGAAGAACGCATTTTACACTCCCCCTACTTTGCTCATTTGGCCCCTCGCAGATACATATCACGGCACGAGCTACAATATAAATCGTATTTTATGTTAATGGTGGAATATTAGTTGGCCATAGAGAAAGAAACACGCAAGAAACCCTCTCATGCTACTCAGTTTGAGCTTGACGATTTGCCACCAGACGTGCAACAAGGAGAAATCTATCAACCATATTGGTGCAAGGATCTCTTACAGAATTATCCAGAGATGATGAGCACTTGGGTTAAGGCACCACTACACTTAAAATACAACCCATGTTGGGGACCAGTGCCATGTCGCCGCTCCTGGAAGGCATTTGCGATTAAGGTACAAAACAACAAGCAATGCCAGGATTGGTTGAATTACCCGTATTTCACTCCACCCACAGGACCACTTAGAGTCGGATACATGATGTCAACGATTCGTCACTGGCTCCCTTGCTTGAAACATATGGACAATATAGCAATGCACATGGTTGTCAAGATATTTGACATGATGCAAATGGTTTTCAAAATCTTCCGTCGTGTTAAGGCACCTCATGTAAACACCCTGGGCTTCAAGCATGGTAACCTAGATCTTGCATATGATATGAGTACAACGCCATCGCTCCAGGTGTGTTATGCCTGGCATTGTAGAATCAAATACTTACCGGCGTGCTATAAGCAGACTTTCGAAGAAATATTCACAATCGGTTTTTGGGAATACCATTCAGAGGTGTTCATCAGCAGGCCTACACACCTCTTGCAGTTATTTGCCTGTGAGCAGATGGTATATTCCATGCATTATCGACTCCCACCATCCAATAAACCGCAACCAATTGATTGGGAGAAACTCGAGGCAGATTTGGCTCGAGGAATTCGAATATCAGAACACACCCTCGCTCAGGAGCTCCTACAAAATTACATCCGACAGACCTCACAACAAGGTTCTGTCGAGGACGACAGAAGTGAGAGGGAGGGGGGTGTTGGCAGTAGTGAGAGGCATAGAAGACATGAAAGCATGTAAAGACAGAGCAGGGAGTCAGTCGAATCATTTTTTCAAAGACTTATATTTTATAAATACTTTTTGAAACCTCCAATAGTGATTTTCATCACTTTTGTACTATATGTAACATGGAAAAACACTTTTTGTAATTTATAGCTCCATTTTCCGCAAGCCGAGGAGTCCTCGAGCTTGAGGAGCTTAGCTAGAACGAGCGCACCAATTTTGGTTATTTTTAGACACCGTTTACCCCTTCAAATAGCATCTAGAACCTATTTTTTAACTATGCCGGTCACTAAATTTGAAACCAGTCAAAACTAGTCTAGAATCTATAAAAAGAGATAGAGAGCTCATTTTTGAGGTTAGCTAGTGTAGACTTGTATGAGATAGAGTGAGCTTGAGCTTGTAAGAGTGTTCTTGAGCAATAGAGTTGATTTTCCTACCTTCCATTGTGTCTTGCTTGTCTCTTTGTTGTGTGTGTGTATGTGTGTGTACATCTTTATGCTTCTCACCTTCACTCTCACATCATCTCACATTCACGATCTTCATATCACTCCTATCTCTTCCGCGGATTGACATTAAGGAGGTGGAGCTTCTTAACGTGGTTCTCACCATTGTGCTAGAGCAACACCATCTATCTATCTATCTATTGTTGGTGCAGAGCAATCAACAATTGATGTTTTGATGAAGAATTGAAGCCAAGGACTGAAGAAAAGATCCACTTATGAAGCTTGAAAGAAGTGCATATCTAGAAGATGAAGATGTGTACACATATGTACATTAATTCAGAGATAGTTTACTTATACTTTTGTATAGTTATGAGCTTGTAAATATTTGCCTATATATACAAGGAAAAAATGTCACGGCATATATGGAAAGAGTATAGAATACAACAATTGAGAAGATTTAGATGTGATTAGACACTTGAGAAGTGAAGAAGATTAGCTCTTTCATCTAGATGTAAAGTTTTCTAGTAATGAAGAGAAATTGCGCCTGATGTTTCTGTGTATTCTCCTTCTGTGATTGATTATTTCAAGAATCCTTTTGTAGACATCTAATTCCATAGTTAATGAGTCTATGGTTAAAGTTTTAGAGTCTAATTGAAAACAGCTTGTGAGAATTATGAGTAGGAACATTCATATGTGAAGAAGTGTTCACTGTTTCCTGAAACAGGCGCAAACTTTGATGCTAATGTTTTGGTCAGTTCTCCTTCCACAATGTAAAGTTTTGAGCAAGCAAGCACTCAATCTTTAAGGTGAAAGGTAAGCTACCTGTGGCTAAAAGCATTTTCATAAACGAGTTCTAGATTAAGATAACCAAATGTTAGAAGTTACAGGTGTCTAAATCGACTTCTCAGAAGAGCAGTTTTAGACATAGGTGACTTGTTAAGATCATTTCTCAAGATCTACTGAGTCTTTTGGAATGATTTAACTTTGAGGAGGTGTGCAAACTATAGGCAACACCTTGTGCAAAGTTCTATAAAAAAATTTACACATTTGATAAGTCAATGAGAGAGATATGTGCATCAGACTTTCTGTAGAATCATCTTCTTTACAATTTATCCAAAATCTTTATAATTGATCATTAATCCTCCAAATTGGGAAAGGTTTTGAGTTATTTGATATAGAGGTGCTCTAATTTCAAGAGTAGCTTGTTCTTTTGGAGATTAACACTCTCCTTTTGTGGTATCAGAGCAGGAAGTATCAAAATTGAAGAAAGGAGGACCCCGACTACTGCAGCTATAAAGAAATCAATACTTGAAGGTTCAAAAGGTGAAAGTTTAAGAGCAAAGCTTGAGAAGGAGGCCATACGACATCAAGGAAGACAAAAGGAGTATCATTCGAGGTAAAGGTACATCTATTACTCATAAAATTTGAAGAATTCAATACACACGAGAAGAAAGGATGGGAGATTCTCTTTAGATAAAGAAGTTGGATAAAGAGAACTATCCAACATGGTCAATGAGGATGGAAGCTCATCTTATGAGCAAAGAGTTGATAGGTTATATTACAGGTGAAGAAGAAAAGCCTCAGTTCAGAGATCCTAGTGTTCCAACTAGGGAGGAATTATCAGATTTGAAAACTTGGATGAAGAAAGATGCTCAAGCCAGGAGCATTATCTACATGGCAGTTAATGACTACTTGCTACCTCACATTAGAGGTATTGAAAGTGAAAGTGATATATGGAATTCTTTGGAGGAGCATTTCCAAAACAGCACAAAGTCTAGGAAGGCATCCTTGTGGGTAGAATTTACCACATTCAAGAAGAAGGCTCCTCAATCCATCTCAGCTTATGTAACAAGAATGAAGGACATTGCGAATGCATTAGGAGTAGTTGATGAAGATATTGAGGAGGATAAATTGGTAAGGCAAATCCTCACAGGTTTGAGAGGTGATGACAAATGGAAGCCATTCATTTTGTCTACTGAATTATCCATTGATCATTTCACTCCTGATTTAAATCAGTTGCTAGGACATATGCTAACCTTTGAGCAAGATTTCAAAGGAGAAAGTGATAAAAGTACAGGTCATGCAATGTATTCAAAGGATAAGAAGAAGAATAGCAAAGGGAAGCAACAAGCAAATGAAGATGAAGGTACAACTAGCCAAGCTAACTTCCTAAGAGGAAGAGGAGGTGGCAAAGGTAGAAGAAAAGGCAAAATTAATAAAGATGGAGTCAAAGCTTGCTGGATTTGTGGTAAGACAAATCATTTAGCTAATGATTGTTGACATAATACTCAGAATAATGGTGGATATAATCAGAATTTTAATTTAAGAGGAAGAGGTGGCAGAAATCAAAGAGGTAATTTCAGAGGTAGAGGTAGTAGAGGTTACTTTGGAAGAAATGCAGGTAGAGGATTCCAAAGTCAACAATACAACAATACCTACTACAATTATGCTTCAGATCAGAGGATTCAACATTGATAATGAATGCAACTTGTGAAAGGCAAAGTGAAGACCAAAGAGTATTCTACATTGACTCAGGGTGTAGCAATCACCTGAGTGGTAACATAGCTTTGATGACTGATTTGGAGAATAAGGTAACTAATCATGTAGTTCAAACAGGTGACAATACAAAGCACAATGTGAAGTCTCTTTGGAAGAAATGCAGGTAATGGTAGTAGAGGTTACTTTGGAAGAAATGCAGGTAGAGGATTCCAAAGTCAACAATAAAACAATACCTACTACAATTATGCTTCAGATCAGAAGGAGGATTCAACATTGATAATGAATGCAACTTGTGAAAGGCAAAGTGAAGACCAAAGGCCCATAAATAATTTGGGCAATTTTTCTCCTTCATCATGGATCTTGCAAACTCAACAAGAGTTCTATTCCTTCTTTCTGCTACACCATTTTGTTGAGGAGAGTACCTGCAAGTAATTTCCCTTTTTATACCTGCATTCCACAAGTAATCACTGAACTCATTAGAGACATACTCTCCCCCTCCATCTGACCTTAGTCTCTTCAACTTATGACCTATAATTCTCTCTACATACACATGTTAATGTTTGAATGTATTGAGTACCTCTGATTTATCTTTGATCACATAGATAGTGATCCATCTCGTAGCATCATCAACATAAATCACATAGTACCTTGAACCATTGATACTAAAATCCTTTGATGGTCCCCACACATCTGTGTGTACCAACTCAAGCTTCTCTGAATACATAAAACCATGCTTGGAATAAGATTGCTTGTGAGCCTTACCTAATTGACATGCCTCACATCTGTATGTCATATGTTGACCTGCAACATTAGGCAATCCAAGCACTGAACCATTATTAACCATATCTTTGATACCTCTTTCATTGAAATGTCCAAGCCTTTTGTGCCAAAGATCTAACTCAGAGATCTTATGTCCACCATAAGTGAACAAGGCATGACCAAAATTACCTTGAATCTTCAATGTGAACAATCTTCCTTCTTTCTTTCTTGAAACAATTTGTTTATACCCATTGCTAGGGTCTTCCACAAACACTCCTTCATTAGTGAACCTAACTTCATAACATTTTTCAACAATTTTTCCTACACTTATCAGATTCTTAGGAATTGTAGGAACATACAAAACCTTACTCAAGAAAGTACTTCCATCCTTGGCCTTCACTGATCCAATTGTGCTTTGTATTGTCACCTGTTTGAACTACATGATTAGTTACCTTATTCTCCAAATCAGTCATCAAAGCTATGTTACCACTCAGGTGATTGCTACAATCCAAAGCTTTAGTCAACAAATCTGCAGACTACATATTGGTTGATACATAGGTTAGTTGAATTTCTTTGTTTAGCAACTTCTCTCTCACATAGTGGTAATGGACCTCTATATGTTTGGTCCTAGCATGGTAGATAGGATTAGTTGCAAGGTGAAGTGAGCTTGTATTATCTCCAAAGATTATTGGTGACCTAGTATACAAACCCAATTTTGTATACAATAGCTTGATCCATATGGCTTCTTGTGTGGCATTAGCCAATCCTCTATACTCTGCTTCTGTGGAAGACAAAGCAACAGTAGGTTGCTTCTTTGAAGACCATGAAATTGGCTTATCACCTACAAATGAAATGTATCCTGAAGTGCTCATCCTATCCTCCTTGCATCCTGCCCAATCTGCATCTCAATAGATCTGGATATCAATGTCTAAAGTTTAAGGAAAATACAAACCATGATTTTGTGTACCCTTGAGATACTTCAAGATTCTCTTGGTAGCCTCTAAGTGAGGTATCCTTGGCTTGTGCAAAAACTGACTTAGCACACTAACTCCATATGCAATAAATATCCTTGTTAAGGTAGCATAGTTCAAGCTACCCACCATACTTTGATAACGTGTAATGTCATTAACTTCATCACCTTCATGGGCACTTAGTTTTAGTTTTACCTCCATTGGAGTACTTGCAACTTTGGCATCCTGAAAATGAAACTTCTTCAACATATCGTGTATGTACTTTTTCTGAGTAATGTATATTCCTGAGTTAGTATAGACTAACTCAAGTCCAAGAAAATACTTTAGTAGACCAAGATCATTGATCTTGAACTCCTTCATCATCTGACTTTT
Organism: Ceratopteris richardii; assembly: GCA_020310875.1. Taxonomy (NCBI): domain Eukaryota; kingdom Viridiplantae; phylum Streptophyta; class Polypodiopsida; order Polypodiales; family Pteridaceae; genus Ceratopteris; species Ceratopteris richardii. The sequence goes on from CM035422.1 coordinate 37,579,718, forward strand.
AATTTGTCTGATTCCATTCACATCATTACCTGTAAGTATGATGTCATCAACATAAACACAAAGGTATATTACCTCTGAATTACTTCTCTTGATGCATAGAGAAGTATCTGCCTTGCTCATGACAAAACCTTGGTCTTGGAGATATGTAGTTAACCTGTAATTCCATGCCCTAGGTGTCTGCTTCAATCCATATAAAGCCTTTTTCAATTTGCAAACATATGTTACCTTCTTAGGGTCCTCATAGCTAGGAGGTTGTGACATATATGCCTCCTCTGAAATCCATCCATTCAAGAAAGCATTCTTGACATCCAATTGGTACATGTTCCAATTTTTTGATGCAGCCACGTTTACCAACACTCCGATTGTTGGCATCTTGGCCACAGGAGAGAATGTCTCTTCATAGTCAATGCCTTGGGTTTGTGCAAAACCCTTGGCTACCAATCTGGCTTTATACCTGTTAATTGAACCATCAAAATTTCTTTTGAGTTTATAGATCCATCTGGATCCTATTACCTTCATGGAGTCCCTCTTTGGTACTAGCTCCCATGTGTCACTTTCCTTAAGTGCTTCAATCTCCTCATCCATAGCTTCTTTCCATTCTATCTTGGTTATGGCTTCTTCATATGATCCTGGTTCCTCAATTGACAAATCTTTGGCAAGATAAACAGAGTGTTTAGTAACATGAGATGTATCATACCCATATCTGATAGGTTTTTTGCACTCTCTTTGTGATCTTCTGATTGACTGATTTGAAGATTCAGTTATATCTTCAAGCTTCTTCATTTTGACTTTGCCCTTGGACTTCCATGCCTTGAACTCTTCAAGGTTGATAATCTCTTCATCATCTGAAGTTGAGTCTTCATTCTGAGTAGGTTCCTCCTTTGCAAGACTTGGAAACTCCTCTTCCAAGTCATAGGG
>CM035422.1:37590635-37610635 GCA_020310875.1 Ceratopteris richardii
TGTGTTTATTGGTTATGATGATAAGCAGATGGGATACAGGTGCTGGAATCCATCAACAAAACATTTTCTTGTATCAAAAGATGTTACATTTGATGAGCAAGGTACTTGGTATGCAGGTACTATCAATATTAATACAGATGATGAAGAGGTTGTGAGCCAAAGGAAAGGTAAGTCAAAGGTTCAAATAATTGATGAAGAAGAGAATAATGAAGTGCAGGTTGAAGTGGAAGAAACACCTAGGTTTGATCCTGAATATGAAGAACCAGAAACCTCAAGAAGTGGAGAACTTAGGAGGTCTACAAGGAACAAATGGCAACCTACAAGGTATAGCTATGATACTTCATTTCTGGCTACCAAAGATTATGCTTACATAATTAAAACAGATGAAGACCCTTCTACGTATGAAGAGGCAAAAGGTAAAGAAAATTGGGAGAAAGCTATGCAGGAAGAATATGATGCATTATTGGAAAATCAAACATGGGATTTGGTTCCAAAACCAAATAGCCAGAAGATCATTGGATGTAAGTGGGTTTATAAGACAAAAAGATTTGCAGATGGAAGTGTGTCTAGGTACAAAGCTAGACTTGTTGTCAAAGGGTTTGTTCAAACATATGGTGTTGACTATGATGAGACTTATAGTCCTGTGGCAAAGATGACAACCATCAGGACACTTATAGCAATTGCTGCATGTAAAGGTTGGAAATTGTGTCAATTAGATGTGAAAAATGCTTTTTTGAATGGTTATATTTCAGATGATGTATTCATGGAGCAACCTCAAAGGTTCAGAGATAAAAGGTATCCAGATCATGTGTGCAAGCTCAAGAGAGCTTTGTATGGCTTGAAGCAGGCCCCAAGGGCATGGAATTATAGACTTGTAAAGTTCTTGAAAGAACTTGGATTTCAGGTGTCTAAAGCAGATAGTAGCTTGCTTGTCAAAGCAAGTGATAATGGTTTCATATACATGTGCATATATGTTGATGATATAATCCTTACAGGTACAGATGAGGAAGGAATACAAAGACTAAAGAAGCAAATGGAAAAGGAGTTCAAAATAAGTGACTTGGGAGACTTGTCATACTTCTTAGGCATGGAGATTACATATACTCAACATGGAGTATTTGTGACCCAAGAAAGGTATTTGAAGAACTTGTTAATCAAGTTTAAAATGGATGATTGCAGGGTAGCACCTACACCAATGGAGGTGAATCACAAATTGAGTAAATTTGGAGGTGAAGAATTCAAGGACATGAGACAATATCAGAGTTTGGTTGGTAGTCTTATCTATGCTACTTTAACTAGACCTGATTTATCATATGCAGTAGGGGTTTTGTCTCAATTCATGCATTGTCCTAGGAAAGAGCATTGGATTGCAGGTCAAAGAGTGTTGAGGTACATTAAGGGTACACTCAAAGAAGGTTTGTATTATGGGTTCACATCAGATACAAACATCAAGATCTATAGTGATGCAGATTGGGCAGGAAATCCAGATGATAGAAGGTCAACCTATGGATACATGTGTTATGTGGGAGATAAGTTAATCTCTTGGTGCTCAAAGAAGCAACATACAGTTGCTTTGTCATCTACAGAAGCAGAGTACAAAGGCATGGTTGAAGCTGCAAAAGAAGTGATATGGCTTAAGACTCTAATGAAGAGTTTTGACACTATACAGAACATACCTATCATTTATGGTGATAACATGAGTTCATTATATCTAGCTGCTAATCCTGTTTTTCATGCCAGGACTAAACACATTGAGATACAGTATCACTTTCTAACAGAGAAGGTGATGGATAAGGAGATTGAAGTCATACATACTTCAACAAAAGATTAGATAGCTGATATGCTTACAAAGAGCTTGGATGGACCAAAGCTACAGAAGTTTAAAGACATGGCAGGTATAAAGAAGATAAGAGAAACCTCAATTGATGATTGAGGGGGAGCTATTGGTGCAGACCAATCACCAATTGAAGATTTGAAGGACAAAGGATGGAGATGAGTTCAAGTTTTGAAGCAAAGAAGATGGATACATTCACAGAGTGAAAGACATGTACACATATGTACATTAGTTAAGACATAGGTTACTTATACTTATGCTTTGATATAAGTCTATACATAATTGCCTATAAATATTTTTGAAAAATGTCGGGACTCTGAGGAGAGAAGACAAGGAGAGACAATAGAAGATCATGAGAATAGTGTATTGAGATGTAGAGAATGTCATTAGACATATGTGAAGTGAGTTGAACTCTCCATTCTCACTCAGTTGTAAATTTCTGAGAAATAGAAAGAAAAAATTGTGCCCGATGTTTCTGTGTTTTCTCCTTGTGTGATAGATCTTTTGTGAATTCCTTTTGAAGATATCTAAGTCCATAGTTAATCAATCTATGACTAGAGTTTGAGAGTCTAATTGTGATCAGGCTAAGAGAATTGTGTGTAGGAACATTTACATGTGAGAAAGTACTCACTGGTTCCTGAAACAGGCGCAAATTTCGATCTTAATGATTTGATCATTTCTCACTCCACAGTTTAAAGTTTTGTGCAAGTAAGCACTTAATCTTTAAGTTGGAAGGTAAGCTACTCGTGGCTAAAAGCATTTGCTTAAACGGGTTTTATACTGAGAGAATTAAAGTTAAGAAGTTAGGGGTGTCCAAATCGACTTCTCAGAAGTGCAGATTTAGACATAGCTGACTTGATAAGTAGATTTCTCAAGATCTACTGAACCTTTTGAAGTAATTCGACTTGGAGAAGGTGCACAATCTTTAGGCCACACCTTGTGCAAAGTTTCATACAAAACTTTACACATTTACTCAGTCAATGAGCAAGATCTATGCAGCAGACTTTCTGAGGAAATTTCTTCTTCACAGTTTAGTCAAGAAATTGATATTTGGTCATTGATAGCTTAAATTGGTGAAGGTTTTGACCTACTCTTGATATAGAGGTGTTCTAAATTCAAGAGTAGGTTGTTCTTTTGGAGATTAACACTCTCCATCACTATCTATCTATCTATCTATCTATCTATCTATCTATCTATCTATCTATCTATCTATCTATCTATCTATCTATCTATCTATCTATCTATCTATCTATCTATCTATCTATCTATCTATCTATCTATCTATCTACCTATCTATCTATCTATCTATCTATCTATCTATCTATCTATCTATCTATCTATCTATCTATCTATCTATCTATCTATCTATCTATCTATCTATCAATCAATCAATCTATGTATCTATCTATCTATCTATCTATATATCTATCTATCTATCTATCTATATATCTATCTATCTATATATCTATCTATCTATCTATCTATCTATCTATCTATCTATCTATCTATCTATCTATCTATCTATCTATCTATCTATCTATCTATCTATCTATCTATCTATCTATCTATCTATCTATCTATCTATCTATCTATCCATCCATCCACCCATCTATCTATCTATCTATCTATCTATCTATCTATCTATGTATCTATCTATCTATCTATCTATCTATCTATCTATCTATCTATCTATCTATCTATCTATCTATCTATCTATCTATCTATCTATCTATCTATCTATCTATCTATCTATCTATCTATCTATCTATCTATCTATCTATCTATCTATCTATCTATCTATCTATCTGTCTGTCTGTCTGTCTGTCTATCCATCTATCTATCTATCTATCTATCTATTTAGTTAACTATCTATCCATTTATCTATCTATCTACCTATCTATGTATCTATCTATCTATCTATCTATCTATCTATCTATCTATCTATCTATCTATCTATCTATTTATCTATCTATCTATCTATCTATCTATCTATCTATCTATCTATCTATCTATCTATCTAAATATTAATGGAGAGTGTTAATCTCCAAAAGAACAAGTTAATCTTGAATTTAGATCACCTCTATATCAAGATTAACCTTAGACTCCACCAAATTTAGAGATCATTCACCAATTTATCAGAAAATTGATTATTCTGAAAAATTCAACTTCTTCAGAAAAGTCTGCTGCAGATTAATCACTCATTGACTAATCAATTCTGTAAAGTTTTTGACAAAACTTTGCACAACACTTCGCCTTGAGATTGCAAAACTTTACCAAGTTAAATTTCTCAAAATGATTGAGTACACACTGAGAAATGTGTGAAACACTTTACCTATGTCTGAAAGAGCTTCTCTGCAATGGCGACTTTGACACCTGCAACTTCTTAACACTGGTTCTCCCAAAGTAAATCCCGTTTGATCAAGATCTTTTAGCCATAGATGGCTTACCTTCCAACTTAGATTTTGAGCCCTCACTTGTGTAAAACTTTACACCACACACTGAGAAATCTTCATTTCTCTGAACATGAAATCTGCGCCAGTTTTGTCGACTCTCAGAACATCTTTACATATGAATGTTCCTAAACAAAATTCTCTCAGCCTGATTGCAATTAACTTCTCAAATTCTAGCCATAGATAGATTAGCTATGGACTTAGATATGTGCAGAAGGATTTCTCAAAAGATTAAACACAGAAGGAGCAGACAGCTAAACATCGGGCGCAAGTTTTCTTGATTTCTTCAGAAAAATTACATCTAAGTGAGGATAGACAATTCACTCACTTTCCATGTGTCTAATGACATATCTTGCAACTCATTCCTCTCTACCTATTCTCTATTCTTCTTCTGCTCTATTTGCCCGACATTTTCCAACATATTTATAGATGAATATATACAAGTGTATGACTAGACAAAAGTATAAGTCAGCTAATGTACATATGTGTACACATCTTTGGAATCCTGAAAAATATCCTTCCTTCAACCTTCTGAATTTATTCTCCTCTTGACTCCTTGACTTCATTCCTTCATAATCCTTCAATTGATGATTGTCATGCACCAACAGCTCCCCCTCAATCATTAATTGAGGTTCTTCTCTATCTTCTTAATTCCTGCCATATCCTTGAATCTTTGTAGCTTTGGTCCATCTAGACTTTTTGTCATCATATCTGCAAGTTGATCTTTTGTAGGAGTGTGTATGACTTCAATCTCCTTCTCAATGACCTTCTCTCTCAGAAAATGATACTGTATTTCAATATGCTTAGTTCTAGCATGAAACACAGGATTAGCTGCCAAGTATAGAGAACTCATGTTGTCTCCACAAACAATAGGAGTACTTTGAATCACATCAAAAACCTTCATAAGTGTCTTTAGCCATATTACCTCCTTTGCAGCTTCCACCATACCTTTATATTCTGCCTCTGTAGATGACAAAGCAACTGTATGTTGCTTCTTAGAACACCATGAAATCAATTTGTCTCCTACATAGCACAAGTATCCATGTGTTGATCTTCTATCATCCACATTACGTGCCCAATCTGCATCACTATATATCTTCACTCTTGTATCAGAAGTAAATCCATAGTACAACCCTTCTCTGAGTGTACCCTTGATGTACCTAAGTACTCTTTGTCCTGCAATCCAATGTTCCTTTCTAGGACAATGCATAAATTGTGAAAGCACACCAACTGCATATGACAAATCAGGCCTTCTCAATGTAGCATAAATCAAGCTACCAACCAAACTTTGATAGAGTTTCATATCTCTGAACTCTTCTCCTCCAAACCTAGACAATTTATGGTTCACTTCCAAAGGTGTAGGTGCAACCCTGCAATCTTCCATTTTAAATTTGGTTAGCAAATTTTTAAGATACCTTTCTTGAGTCACATATACTCCATGTTGAGTATAGGAAATCTCCATTCCCAAGAAGAATGATAGGTTCCCCAAATCACTGATTTTGAACTCTTTCTCCATCTGCTTCTTGATCATTTGTATTCCTTTATCATCTGTTCCTGTAAGTATTATGTCATCAACATAAATACAAACATAAATGAACCCATCTTCACTTGCTTTGACTAGCAAGCTACTATCTGCCTTTGATGCTTGAAATCCAAGATCATTCAAGAATTTTACAAGCCTATAATTCCATGCCCTTGGGGCTTGCTTTAATCCATACAAAGCTCTCTTGAGCTTACACACATAATTTGGATTCACTTTATCTTTGAATCCATCTGGTTGCTCCATGTAAATTTCATCTGAAATATAACCATTCAAAAAAGCATTTTTAACATCTAATTGAGACAACTTCCAACCTTTGCAAGCAGCAATTGCAATGAGGGTTCTGATTGTTGTCATCTTTGCCACAGGACTATAAGTCTCATCATAGTCCACTCCATATGTCTGTGCATACCCTTTCACAACAAGTCTAGCTTTGTATCTAGACACACTTCCATCTGCAAATCTTTTTGTTTTGTAAACCCACTTACATCCAATAATTTTCTGGCTATTAGGTTTAGGAACCAGATCCCAAGTCTGATTCTCTATCAATGCATCATACTCCTCTTGCATGGCTTCTTCCCAATTTCTCTTGCCTTTGGCTTCATCATATGTAGATGGATCTTCATCTGCTTTTACCAAATAAGCATAATCTTTAGTAGTTAAGAATGAGGTATCATAGCTATACCTTGTAGGTTGCCATTTGTGCCTAGATGACCTCCTAACTTCTGCACTTCTTGAAGTCTCTGGTTCATCACATTCTGGATCAAACCTTGGCCTCTCTTCAACTTCAACCTGTACTTCATTGTTCTCACTTTCATCAAATAATTGAATCTTTGCTTTACCTTTTCTTTGATCCACTACTTCTTCATCATCTGCATGTACATTATATTTACTTGCATACCAAGTACCTTGTTCATCAAATGTAACATCCTTGGATACAAGGAATTGCTTTGTGGATGGACTCCACAACCTGTATCCCATTTGCTTATCATCATAACCAATGAATACATACTTTTCTGCCTTAGGCTCCAACTTATGCCTCAATTGAGATGGCACATATGCATATGCCAAGCATCCAAATATTCTGCAATGATCCAAGGTAGGTTTCTTACCCCACCAAGCTTCATATGGTGTCATACCTTGCAAAGCTTTACAAGGCAATCTATTGACCAAATAAGTAGCTGTGTTTACAGCCTCTGCCCACAAGTAATTTGGGCAATTCTTCTCTTTCATCATGGACCTTGCAAACTCAACAAGAGTCCTATTTCTTCTTTCTGCTACCCCATTTTGTTGAGGGGAGTACCTCCAAGTAACTTCTCTCTTTATACCTGCATTCCACAAATAATCATTGAACTCATCTATCTATCTATCGATCTATCTATCTATTCATCTATCTATCTATCTATCTATCTATCTATCTATCTATCTATCTATCTATCTATCTATCTATCTATCTATCTATCTATCTATCTATCTATCTATCTATCTATCTATCTATCTATCTATCTATCTATCTATCTATCTATCTATCTATCTATCTATCTATCTATCTATTTTTCTATCTATCTATCTATCTATATATGTATTTATCTAAATTACTATCTATATACCTATCTATCTACCTATCTATCTATCTATCTATCTAGATAGATGGATAGATAGATGGATAGATAGATAGATAGATAGATAGATAGATAGATAGATAGATAGATAGATAGATAGATAGACAGATAGATAGATAGATAGATAGATAGATAGATAGATAGATAGATAGATAGATAGACACATTGGTTGATGGGTACATAGATACATTGTAAGACAATAGTTACGCAATATAACACAGGAGCAATAGCAGAGAAGATAACAGATATAGGAGAATCTCAACAATTTTCTACTAGCAGCAAGTACAAAGATGATGGCGTTGTCCACCCGTGCGCTCTCAAGGTAGAGCTTAAATGGTGATCTAGACAACTCTAGATAGGGAGATACAAGGTAGAGGTATGCTGACTCAACTCAATGTCTTAGGTAGTGCAGAAGTCATGTATATATAGGATCATGGGTGGCCTGCCATGGACGGCTATACATGGGCGGTAGAGCGTGGGCGGCCACCGCCCGCGTAATTGCCATACATGGCTTAGACTGGTTGAACCGACCTAACAAATATAAACCCTGGTAACTCCCTTTCCTTATAATATCTTACATGGTCCAATATGACCTTCATCCAACATTCAAGTTGGGATTCCCATCAATTGGGTAATGCACGCTTGGCTTCTCCTCATAAAGGGGGCCTTACAAAATGTGCATACAATCATGAGGGGTAGACATTGATCATACTCTAACATACATACATACTTGCATACATACATACACTCACACATACATACATATGTAAGTACATACATACATACATACTTACGTACATACATATATACATTCATACATGCATACATACATACATACATACATACATACTGTTAAAAGTGAAGCTTCAAGATACAAATTCTTGGGGAATCTTTTATGGACATGTGGAGCAATCAAAGGAAGCCAAAAGCCACGAGATTCCATCAAGAAAAGTCACTCAACCACTCCCCAATTCATCTCAACTAAATCCTCCAAGTTAGGAGGCTGATTTGGAAAGGTAGTTCCTAGATTTTAGGGGCACACTTCTCACTATAAAAGGAGCATGTATCCCGACTTCTTTTGGGCCATCTTCTTGGAGTTTTAGCTCATGTAAAGTGAGAACTAAGTGGTGGAGTTGTGATAATCAAGCCGCTTGCTTAAGCTAGCCCCTTGCTTGCTTGTTTGTTTTCTTTTAGTAGGCATATCTATGTGTGTGCGCAGGCAGTGTTGCAACTCTCTACCCCTGAGTTGTTAGCATTGGTTCTCCCTCATATTGTATCCATTTTATGTAAATCTTGTCTCATTTGATAGCTATTAGAGTCTATTTTATGCTCACAAAGTCTCTTGATCATTCTCAGAGTAATCTGGGAGCAACATTTATTTTAGTGAAGCTGTGTGATTGATATCTCTCTTGGTGTGTAGGCTCTGTTGGAAATATTTTGCTCCGTGTTGTAAGGGCTGGTTCTCCTTCTCTATGTATCCATTTGCTATGATTTTGGTATCATTGGGTAGCTATTAGAGTCCTCTAAAGGTGACCCAAGTTTGAGATTCATTCTCTGTATAATCCATGCGAAAAGCTTGCAGGAGTGAAGTGAGTTATCTGCTTGACTCGCAGTTGTGAGCATTCAACTAGCTCATGTTGTAGACATTGTTTCTCCTTGTGTAAGAATCCATTTGAAGTGAAATTTGTGTTGTTGGAAAGCTCTTGGTGTCTACTACAGGTTTACAAAAGCTCACTAGAGTTCTCTGCATAAGCATTGAGTAAGAGCATTTTTGGTGTGTAGAGGTCAAAGAAGGATACCTGTGGATGTCATTCACGCTTCATCGTTGCTTAGGGGTTGAGATACTTCCCCCATCAATGGTATCAGAGCATTTGGGCATCTTGGAGGCATCACATACAAGAAAGATGACCTCTTCGAGTTGGTGGTTGAAGATTTGCATCAACAAAAGCTTCTTGGAGGTAGCTCACATCAAGGGGGAGGTATTCTACTCAAAGTTTCAAGAGCACAAGGTGTCCATCTAAGGAAAGCCCTTGGATAGATAGATAGATAGATAGATAGATAGATAGATAGATAGATAGATAGATAGATAGATAGATAGATAGATAGATAGATAGATAGATAGATAGATAGATAGATAGGTAGATAGATAGATATATAGATAGTAATTTAGATAAATACATATATAGATAGATAGATAGATAGGAAAATAGATAGATAGATAGATAGATAGATAGATAGATAGATAGATAGATATATAGATAGATAGATAGATAGATAGATAGATAGATAGATAGATAGATAGATAGATAGATAGATAGATAGATAGATAGATAGATAGATGAATAGATAGATAGATCGATAGATAGATAGATGAGTTCAATGATTATTTGTGGAATGCAGGTATAAAGAGAGAAGTTACTTGCAGGTACTCCCCTCAACAAAATGGGGTAGCAGAAAGAAGAAATAGGACTCTTGTTGAGTTTGCAAGGTCCATGATGAAAGAGAAGAATTGCCCAAATTACTTGTGGGCAGAGGCTGTAAACACAGCTACTTATTTGGTCAATAGATTGCCTTGTAAAGCTTTGCAAGGTATGACACCATATGAAGCTTGGTGGGGTAAGAAACCTACCTTGGATCATTGCAGAATATTTGGATGCTTGGCATATGCATATGTGCCATCTCAATTGAGGCATAAGTTGGAGCCTAAGGCAGAAAAGTATGTATTCATTGGTTATGATGATAAGCAAATGGGATACAGGTTGTGGAGTCCATCCACAAAGCAATTCCTTGTATCCAAGGATGTTACATTTGATGAACAAGGTACTTGGTATGCAGGTAAATATAATGTACATGCAGATGATGAAGAAGTAGTGGATCAAAGAAAAGGTAAAGCAAAGATTCAATTATTTGATGAAAGTGAGAACAATGAAGTACAGGTTGAAGTTGAAGAGAGGCCAAGGTTTGATCCAGAATGTGATGAACCAGAGACTTCAAGAAGTGCAGAAGTTAGGAGGTCATCTAGGCACAAATGGCAACCTACAAGGTATAGCTATGATACCTCATTCTTAACTACTAAAGATTATGCTTATTTGGTAAAAGCAGATGAAGATCCATCTACATATGATGAAGCCAAAGGCAAGAGAAATTGGGAAGAAGCCATGCAAGAGGAGTATGATGCATTGATAGAGAATCAGACTTGGGATCTGGTTCCTAAACCTAATAGCCAGAAAATTATTGGATGTAAGTGGGTTTACAAAACAAAAAGATTTGCAGATGGAAGTGTGTCTAGATACAAAGCTAGACTTGTTGTGAAAGGGTATGCACAGACATATGGAGTGGACTATGATGAGACTTATAGTCCTGTGGCAAAGATGACAACAATCAGAACCCTCATTGCAATTGCTGCTTGCAAAGGTTGGAAGTTGTCTCAATTAGATGTTAAAAATGCTTTTTTGAATGGTTATATTTCAGATGAAGTTTACATGGAGCAACCAGATGGATTCAAAGATAAAGTGAATCCAAATTATGTGTGTAAGCTCAAGAGAGCTTTGTATGGATTAAAGCAAGCCCCAAGGGCATGGAATTATAGGCTTGTAAAATTCTTGAATGATCTTGGATTTCAAGCATCAAAGGCAGATAGTAGCTTGCTAGTCAAAGCAAGTGAAGATGGGTTCATTTATGTTTGTATTTATGTTGATGACATAATACTTACAGGAACAGATGATAAAGGAATACAAATGATCAAGAAGCAGATGGAGAAAGAGTTCAAAATCAGTGATTTGGGGAACCTATCATTCTTCTTGGGAATGGAGATTTCCTATACTCAACATGGAGTATATGTGACTCAAGAAAGGTATCTTAAAAATTTGCTAACCAAATTTAAAATGGAAGATTGCAGGGTTGCACTTACACCTTTGGAAGTGAACCATAAATTGTCTAGGTTTGGAGGAGAAGAGTTCAGAGATATGAAACTCTATCAAAGTTTGGTTGGTAGCTTGATTTATGCTACATTGACAAGGCCTGATTTGTCATATGCAGTTGGTGTGCTTTCACAATTTATGCATTGTCCTAGAAAGGAACATTGGATTGCAGGACAAAGAGTACTTAGGTACATCAAGGGTACACTCAGAGAAGGGTTGTACTATGGATTTACTTCTGATACAAGAGTGAAGATATATAGTGATGCAGATTGGGCAGGTAATGTGGATGATAGAAGATCAACACATGGATACTTGTGCTATGTAGGAGACAAATTGATTTCATGGTGTTCTAAGAAGCAACATACAGTTGCTTTGTCATCTACAGAGGCAGAATATAAAGGTATGGTGGAAGCTGCAAAGGAGGTAATATGGCTAAAGACACTTATGAAGGTTTTTGATGTGATTCAAAGTACTCCTATTGTTTGTGGAGACAACATGAGTTCTCTATACTTGGCAGCTAATCCTGTGTTTCATGCTAGAACTAAGCATATTGAAATACAGTATCATTTTCTGAGAGAGAAGGTCATTGAGAAGGAGATTGAAGTCATACACACTCCTACAAAAGATCAACTTGCAGATATGATGACAAAAAGTCTAGATGGACCAAAGCTACAAAGATTCAAGGATATGGCAGGAATTAAGAAGATAGAGAAGAACCTCAATTAATGATTGAGGGGGAGCTGTTGGTGCATGACAATCATCAATTGAAGGATTATGAAGGAATGAAGTCAAGGAGTCAAGAGGAGAATAAATTTAGAAGGTTGAAGGAAGGATATTTTTCAGGATTCCAAAGATGTGTACACATATGTACATTAGCTGACTTATACTTTTGTCTAGTCATACACTTGTATATATTCATCTATAAATATGTTGGAAAATGTCCGGCAAATAGAGCAGAAGAAGAATAGAGAATAGGTAGAGAGGAATGAGTTGCAAGATATGTCATTAGACACATGGAAAGTGAGTGAATTGTCTATCCTCACTTAGATGTAATTTTTTTGAAGAAATCAAGAAAACTTGCGCCCGATGTTTAGCTGTCTGCTCCTTCTGTGTTTAATCTTTTGAGAAATCCTTCTGCACATATCTAAGTCCATAGCTAATCTATCTATGGCTAGAATTTGCGAAGTTAATTGCAATCAGGCTGAGAGAATTTTGTTTAGGAACATTCATATGTAAAGATGTTCTGAGAGTCGACAAAACTGGCGCAGATTTCATGTTCAGAGAAATGAAGATTTCTCAGTGTGTGGTGTAAAGTTTTACACAAGTGAGGGCTCAAAATCTAAGTTGGAAGGTAAGCCATCTATGGCTAAAAGATCTTGATCAAACGGGATTTACTTTGGGAGAACCAGTGTTAAGAAGTTGCAGGTGTCAAAGTCGCCATTGCAGAGAAGCTCTTTCAGACATAGGTAAAGTGTTTCACACATTTCTCAGTGTGTACTCAATCATTTTGAGAAATTTAACTTGGTAAAGTTGCCCAATCTCAAGGCGAAGTGTTGTGCAAAGTTTTGTCAAAAACTTTACAGAATTGATTAGTCAATGAGTGATTAATCTGCAGCAGACTTTTCTGAAGAAGTTGAATTTTTCAGAATAATCAATTTTCTGATAAATTGGTGAATGATCTCTAAATTTGGTGGAGTCTAAGGTTAATCTTGATATAGAGGTGATCTAAATTCAAGATTAACTTGTTCTTTTGGAGATTAACACTCTCCATTAGAAATGAACATAGGTGGAAGTTCAACTAAAAGCAAGAATGCACAAGTTTTCTATGCAGGTAATCAAAGGGGCAAAGGAAGACGAGGACAAGGAAGGGGCAAAGGAAGGTTTGGAGGAAGGCAAGGCCACTCAAGCAATCAAGGACATGACCAAGGCACCTCATCACAAAGAGGGAGAGGAAGAACAAGAGGAAGAGGAGGACGACATCAACAAAACAGGAATCAAGATGGCGAAGGATGTTACATATGTGGCAAGTTTGGCCACTATGCTAGAGATTGCTACTAAGGAGGAAACCAAAGGAGCTATAATCAAGGTTCTTCATACAAAGGCCAAGGTAATTATGCTTCTACAAGTTCAGAAAATGACAATCTCTTGATGATGCACATGAATGGTATCTCCTAGATTTTAGGGGCACACTTCTCACTATAAAAGGAGCATGTATCTCGACTTCTTTTGGGCCATCTTCTTGGAGTTTTAGCTCATGTAAATTGAGAACTACGTGGTGGAGTTGTGATAAGCAAGCCCCTTGCTTAAGCTAGCCCCTTGCTTGCTTGTTTGTTTTCTTTTAGTAGGCATATCTGTGTGTGTGCGCAGGCAGTGTTGCAACTCTCTACCCCTGAGTTTTTAGCATTGGTTCTCCCTCATATTGTATCCATTTGATGTAACTCTTCTCTCATTGGATAGCTATTAGAGTCTATTTTATGCTCACAAAGTCTCTCGATCATTCTCTGAGTAATCTGGGAGAAAAATTCATTTTAGTGAAGTTGTGTGATTGATATCTCCCTTGGTGTGTAGGCTCTGTTGGAAATATTTTGCTCTCTGTTGTAAGCGCTGGTTCTCCTTCTCTATGTATCCATTTCCTATGATTTTGGTGTCATTGGGTAGCTATTAGAGTCCTCTAAAGTTAACCCAAGCTTGAGATTCATTGTCTGTATAATCTCTGAGAAAAGCTTGTTGGAGTGAAGTGAGGTATCTGCTTGACTGGCAGTTGTGAGCATTCAACTAGCTCATGTTGTAGACATTGTTTCTCCTTGTGTAAGCATCCATTTGAAGTGAAATTTTTTTTGTTGGAAAGCTCTTGGTGGTTACTACAGGTCTACAAAAGTTCACTGGAGTTCTCTGCATAAGCTCTGAGTAAGAGCATTTTTGGTGTGCAGAGGTCAAAGAAGGATACCTGTGGAGATCATTCACGCTTCGTCGTTGCTTAGGGGTTGAGATAATTCCCCCATCAGTGGTATCAGAGCATTTGGGCATCTTGGAGGCATCACATACAAGAAAGATGACCTCTTGGAGTTGGTGGTTGAAGATTTGCATCAACAAAAGCTTCTTGGAGGTAGCTCACATCAAGGGGGAGCTATTCTACTCAAAGTTTCAAGAGCACAAGGTGTCCATCTAAGGAAAGCTTTGGATTGAGGTAACCTCAGAGCCTCATTTTCATTTTACACACATTGGAGTATTAGCCAAGGGCTAGGTCAAGTATCAAAGACTAGATATGGGAGACTTCAACACTCAAATTGAAAAGCTATACAAAGGGAACTATCAACCATGGAGATTTAGGGTCTCCAACTATCTTATGGGCAAGGGCCTTTGGGGGTTGATTAGTGGAAGTGAACCAAGACCTAGGTTGGATGAGAATTAAACCAATGACCAGAGAAGGGCCTTTAGGGAGAGGAATGAAAGAGACAAGAGGGTTATCTTTATCCTTTCCCAACACATTAGCAATAGCATGATCGGCCATATCCAAGACTTGGATTCAAGCATGAAGGTATGGGAGACACTTGAAAGGCTTTATTCAACAAGCACCAAAGCAAGGAAGATCCAACTCAAGAATGAGCTCAACCTTAGGAAGAGCTCAGGGAGTATCATAAATGACTACATACTTAAGGTCAAGGAGTTATCAGATGCATTGGGATCCATTGGAAGCCACGTAGACGATGACGATCTTGTGGCTTATACTCTCAATGGTTTGAGAGATGATGAGAAGTGGAAACCCTTTACCACTTCAGTATATGTAAGGGATAATCTTCCCGATTTTGAGCAATTGGTTGCTCTCATGGTCACCGAAGAAATGAACATAGGTGGAAGTTCAACTAAAAGCAAGAATGCACAAGTTTTCTATGCAGGTAATCAAAGGGGCAAAGGAAGACGAGGACAAGGAAGGGGCAAAGGAAGGTTTGGAGGAAGGCAAGGCCACTCAAGCAATCAAGGACATGACCAAGGCACCTCATCACAAAGAGGGAGAGGAAGAACAAGAGGAAGAGGAGGACGGCATCAACAAAACAGAAACCAAGATGGCAAAGGATGTTACATATGTGGCAAGTTTGGCCACTATGCTAGAGATTGCTACCAAGGAGGAAACCAAAGGAGCTATAATCAAGGTTCTTCATACAAAGGCCAAGGTAATTATGCTTCTACAAGTTCAGAAAATGACAATCTCTTGATGATGCACAAGTGTTCAGAAAGTAGATAACACTTGGTATATTGATAGTGGTTGTAGCAACCATATGAGTTGGAATTCTTCTTGGTTTACTAATCTACATGTTCCCAAAGGTAAAGGACATGTAGAAACAGGTGATGATACAACCCATGAGATCTCCCATGTTGGAGATGTAGCTTTGGATGACAAGGAGGAAGGAAGATGTCTCAAGGATGTCTTGCATGTACCTACCATCACAAAGAACTTGGTGTCCATTGGGCAAATGGTTGAAAGAGGCTATCAAGTAAGGTTCAACAAAGGTGGATGCTTTGTGGACAACCCTAAGCAAGGTTACAAGGTCATAGCAAGAGGAAAGAAGCAAGGGAGACTCTTCACTTTGGAGGTAAATTCTCATTCCACTCAACATGTCTACTTCACATATGGAAACAAGAGGATTTCGGAGTTGGACTTGTGGCACAAGAGGATAGGTCACATCAACATACAAAGAATGAAGGAAATGCAACTCAAGAGGCTGGTTGAAGGTCTTTCCAACTTCCAAGGACAAGGTATGAAGCATTTATGTGAATCTTGTGAACTAGGGAAGCAAGCGAGACTTCCATTCAAGAAGAGTGGCTACATAAGCCAACATCCATTGGAGTTGATACATACAGATGTGTGGGGGCCAACCAAAGAGCAATTTATTGGAGGTAACAAGTACTTTGTCACTTTTATAGATGATGGCACAAGGATGGTTTGGGTTTATTTCATAAAAAACAAATCAGATGTGTTTACATATTTCAAAGCATTCAAGGCAATGGTAGAAAAGGAAACAGGTACATATATCAAGAAGCTAAGGTCCGATGGAGGGGGAGAATATTTCTCCAATGAGTTTTCTGATTTTTTAATGGATCAAGGCATCAAGAGGCAAGTAACATGCAGGTACACACCCCAACAAATGGAGTAGCAGAGAGAAAGAATAGATACATTGCTGAGATCGCTAGAGCAATGCTTAATGAGATGAATGTACCTAACATGTTTTGGAGTGATGCAGCAAATATTGCCGTGTATCTTATGAATAGGGCTCCTACCTCAGGGATCCATGGCTTGACACCATATCAAGCCTATTATGGTAAGAAACCTGATCTTTCCCACTTGAAGATATTTGGATGTACTTGTTATGTACATGTGCCAAGTGAATTGAGGCACAAGCTACAACCAAAGGCAGAAAAGTGTGTGTTTCTAGGATATTCAAATGATCATAAAGGTTACAGGTGCTTCAACCCAAACACAAAGGACTTGAGGATATCAAGGGATGTAGCATTTGATGAGCTACTCCCTTAGTATAAGAAGTATGATCGTATGCAGGACTATGAAGAAGAAAAGCATGGACATGATGAAGAACAAATTGACCTAGAGCTAAGCGGCCCAAGGTGTTCCATCAATGAAGATAGTTCAAGCATGAACTCACCATGGAGGGGGAGATCTTCATCAAGCTATGAAGCACAATCAATCAACAAAGGCAAAGCAACATTGGTGGAGTTGGATGAAGAAGGTAATGAAGTTGAAGATGATGAAGGACACATGATGGAGAAAGAAGCCACGTCAAAGAAAGAGATCAAGTTCCCAAGGCAAAGGAGGTTTATTCCTCCAAAAGGTGAAGAAAGGAAGTCTTCTAGAGTTAAGTATCCAACTCAAAGGTTTACTTATGATTCATACATGGCAACACATTATGCATATATGAACAAAGTAGTAGAAGATCATGAGCCCGATTGCTATGAAGATGCAAGCAGGTACACCAAATGGAAAGAGGCAATGCAAGAAGAGATCGACGCACTTGAGGAAAATCAAACATGGACTCTAGTGCCCAAGAAGGAGAACATGAAGGTAATAGGTAATAAGTGGGTGTATAAAGTAAAGAGGAATTCAGATGGATCTATTTCTAGGTTCAAAGCAAGATTGGTGGCCAAGGGTTTTGCACAAACCTATGGAGTGGACTTTGAAGAGACATTCAGCCCCATGGCAAAGATGAGCACCATTAGGACACTCATTGCAATGGCTACTAGCAAAGGATGGAAGCTTTTCCAATTGGATATCAAGAATGCCTTTCTCAATGGAGACTTGGAAGAAGAGGTATAAATGGAGCAACCACTAGGTTTTGTTCATAAAGAGTTTCCACATCATGTTTGTAGGTTGAAGAAGGCACTTTATCGCCTAAAGCAAGCTCCAAGGGCTTGGAACCAAAGATTGGTGGACTATTTGATCAAATGTGGTTACAATCAATGCAAGGCGGATCCATCTCTCTTCATCAAACAAAGAGGAGAACTTGTAGTGTACATGTGTGTGTATGTAGATGATCTTATCATTACAGGTAATGATACAAAGGGCATTGAGGAGATCAAGGAAAATTTTGGAAAGGAGTTTAGGATATCTGATCTTAGAGATCTTAGGTATTTTCTTGGCATTGAAGTTGTATACAAAGAAGAAGGTATTATGCTCATACAAAGGAAGTATATTCTAGACCTACTTGAGAGGTTTGGGATGCTACATTGCAAGCCTATTTCAAATCCCATGGAAGTTAATGTAAAGCTAAGCTCCATTGATGGAGAGCCATTAGAGAATGTAACTTTTTATCGCTCTATTGTAGGCTCTTTCAATTATGCCACAATAACTAGGCCTGACATAGCATATGGAGTTGGAGTGTTATCACAATTTATGCATAGTCCAAGGACTACACACTTGCAAGCTACAAGAAGAATGTTACGATATCTCAAGGCCACTATAAATGAAGGATTGTTCTATTCATTTGATGATGATATGCAGGTCAAAGCTTATTCTGATGCGGATTGGGCCGGTTCCAAGGAGGATAGAAGAAGTACAAGTGGCTACCTAGTCATGCTAGGTAGCAAGATCATCTCATGGATTTCAAAGAAGCAACCCACGATGGCATTATCTTCCCGAGGCTGAGTATAGAGCTTTGGCTCAAGTCACATGTGAGCTAATGTGGATTAAGAAGTTATTTATGGAGCTTAATTTGCAGGTTGACAGATATCCAATTTTTTGTGACAATATGAGTAGCATTCATCTAGCATCGAATCCTGTCTATCATGCTAGAACCAAGCATATTGAAGTGCACTATCACTTCATAAGGGAAAACGTGATATCGAAGGAAGTTTTAGTACATCATATTGGTACCAAGGACCAAGTTGCCGACATGTTTACAAAGGCTTTGGATGGAATGAAGATTTCAAAATTCAAGCAAAGCATCAACATGAAGGAGCTTGGATGAGGATGAAGAATTGAAGCTTCACGGTGAGTGTTAAAAGTCAAGCTTCAAGCTACAAATTCATGGGGAATCTTTTATGGACATGTGGAGCAATCAAAGGAAGCCAAAAGCCACGAGATTCCATCAAGAAAAGTCACTCAACCACTCCCCAATTCATCTCAACTAAATCCTCCAAGTTACGAGGCTGATTTGGAAAGGTAGTTCCTAGATTTTAGGGGCACACTTCTCACTATAAAAGGAGCATGTATCCCGACTTCTTTTGGGCCATCTTCTTGGAGTTTTAGCTCATTTAAAGTGAGAACTAAGTGGTGGAGTTGTGATAAGCAAGGCCCTTGCTTAACCTATCCCCTAGCTTGCTTGTTTGTTTTCTTTTAGTAGGCATATCTATGTGTGTGCGCAGGCAGTGTTGCAACTCTCTACCCCTGAGTTGTTAGCATTGGTTCTCCCTCATATTGTATCCATTAGATTTAACTCTTGTCTCATTGGATAGCTATTAGAGTCTATTTTATGCTCACAACGTCTCTCGATCATTCTCAGAGTAATCTGGGAGCAACATTCCTTTTAGTGAAGTTGTGTGATTGATATCTCTCTTGGTGTGTAGGCTCTATTGGAAATATTTTGCTCTGTGTTCTAAGGGATGGTTCTCCTTCTCTATGTATCCATTTTCTATGATTCTTGTGTCATTAAGTAGCTATTAAAGTCCTCTAACGTTGACCCAAGTTTGAGATTCATTCTCTGTATAATCTGTGAGAAAAGCTTGCTGGAGTGAAGTGAGGTATCTGCTTGACTGGCAGTTCTGAGCATTCAACTAGCTCATGTTGTAGACATTGTTTCTCCTTGTGTAAGCATTTATTTGAAGTGAAATTTGTTTTGTTGGAAAGCTCTTGGTGTCTACTACAGTTCTACAAAAGCTCACTGGAGTTCTCTGCATAAGCTCTGAGTAAGAGCATTTTTGGTGTGCAGAGGTCAATGAAGGATACCTATGGAGGTCATTCACGCTTCGTCGTTACTTAGGGGTTGAGATACTTCCCCCATCACATACATACCTACATAGAAATATAGATAGACAGATAGATAGATAGATAGATAGATAGATAGATAGATAGATAGATAGATAGATAGATAGATGGATAGATAGATAGATACATATATATATATATAT
>CM035422.1:37618135-37625635 GCA_020310875.1 Ceratopteris richardii
GTTCAAACAGGTGACAATACCAAACATAAAGTGGAGAGCATTGGATCAGTTAAGACAAAGAGTGGAAGTACACTTCTGAGCAAGGTACTTTATGTTCCAACTATTCCTAAAAATCTGATAAGTGTAGGGCAAATTGTGGAGAAAGGATATGAGGTAAGATTTACAAATGATGGTGTCTATGTACAAGATCCAAATCAGGGATATAGAAACATAATTGTAGGTAAAAAGGAAGGAAGATTGTTTACTCTCAAAGTCCAAGGTAATGTGGGACATGCATTGTTTACCTATGGAGGTCAAAAGATGTCTGAATTAGACCTATGGCATAAAAGGCTAGGTCATTTCAATGAGAGAGCTATAAAGGAGATGTCAAACAATCAGGTGGTGCTTGGATTGCCAAACATTGAAGGGCAACATATGGTGTACAAGTGTGAAGCTTGTCAATTAGGTAAAGCACATAAAAGTTCTTATAACAAATCAGGGTACAAGTATTCAAACATGCTTGAATTGGTTCATACAGATGTATGGGGTCCCTCAAGGGACTATAGCATAAATGGATCCAGATATTATGTGTTGTTTGTTGATGATGCAACCAGGTGGATTACTTTGTATGTAATCAAGGACAAATCAGAAGTCTTCAAGACATTCAAACACTTTCATGCTTATGCAGAAAGGATCACAGGACAAAAGCTAAAGAGGTTAAGATCAGATGGAGGGGGAGAGTATGTCAGGGGAGCACTAGATTGTGCTCTCTGACTACACAAGACAAGATTTCGGAAACACAGTTCTGATTACAAGAATACCCACGAAGGGAAAATGCTACAAGAATATACGATCGATACAAGATGTCCCACAACCCGGGACCAATAGGTATGGAAAACTCGACTAGAGATGATACAGGAGATCCCACAACCCGGGATCGTAGGTAGGAAACAAGATATCTCGATTACAAGAAATCCCCTCAGGGATATGAACTGGATACAAGAAATAACTAGAAAGGATCTCGTACTACGAGATTACAATAGGACAAGAAAGGATGTCCACAATACAAGACTAGACAAGACTAGAGCTAGAAACAAGACTAGAACTTGAACTGGAACTTGAATGTACTTACTTGGAGGTCACGACTCCTTGAGCTCCCAAGACTGGCATTGGCAAGACTGATTATGAATGTGGCCAACCCCTCCTTATATAGGTTTTCAAGGGCGGTTCCCAAGGCGGTTGCGAACTGATGATGTCATCATGATGTCATCGATTTGTAACAAGACCTCCCAATGTCAGAATTCAGCGAATAGACAGTTGATCTTGGGGTTTTGGCACATTCCGGACGCAATGGAAGCATTGGTTTCTCCTAATTCTGAACCAATCATGAGATACAGGGTTCACATGGAATCTTAGGTTCAGGATGGTTTCCTTCGTCCATGACATCACCTCCCCCTCAAGCGACGAGTTCCACGAGGAGCGGTCATGTTATCTGGTCTCGGCTTCGTTGGATTTTTCTTATGGAATTCTCGAACCTTGATTGGTGCTCTCTGAAGGTTTTCTGCAGGTTCCCAAGTACGATCACTGATGTCATACCCTTTCCAATGAATAAGGTATTCCAATCTTCCCCGGGATATTCTGGAATCTAGGACATGCTCGACTTCAAATTCTTCATGATCATCAATCTCAATAGGTGGTGAAGGACTAGGTCTCTCCCCCCTCAATGGTGAAATCTGATATGGTTCCAACATGGATACATGGAAAACTGGATGTATTCTCATGGTACTCGGTAACTGGAGTTTGAAGGTGACTGGATTAATCTTGGCCAAGATGGTAAATGGTCCAAACTTTTGATGATCTAACTTTGCACAAGGCCTTGAAGTTTGTAAATTGTTTCGGAGTAACCATACTTTATCCCCAATTTGATACGATGGATTCTGGACACGATGTTGATCTGCATAGTACTTATATTGTTGTTGAGCTTTATGGATCTCTTCCTTCAGTTCTTTGTGAATGTCCATCAGGTACTGGGCCTTGTCTCTGGCAGCTGGGTTCTTGACATGATTTGAGAGTTGTATATCCATCCTTGGATGTTGTCCATAGTTTGCAAAGAAGGGAGTTTGCTTAGTAGATGCATGAACACTATTGTTATAGGCAAACTCTGCAAAGGGTAACAACTCAAACCAGTCATTTTGGTGATAGTTGCTAGTGCAACGGAGATATTGCTCCAGGACTTGATTCACTCGTTCTGTTTGTCCATCAGTCTGTGGATGATTTGCTGTAGATAGTTTAACTTGAACACCAAGGAGCTTGCAAAGACTGTTCCAAAAGCTGGATATGAACTGTGGACCTCGATCACTGACAATGTCATCAGGCAATCCATGAAGCCTAAATATGTACCTAAGAAAAAGTCTGGCAGTGGCTGCACCTGTGATTGCCTTGGTAGTTGGAATGAAGTGTGCCATCTTTGTAAATCTATCCACAATAACAAGAATGGCATCATACTTATCTGACTTTGGTAGATCTGTGATGAAATCCATCGACAATGAAGCCCATGGCCTTTCTGGAATAGGTAGAGGTTGCAAGAGGCCATGAGGTTTATGTCGGGGTACCTTAGATCTATTGCAAGTATCACAGGTTCGAATGTATTCTTTGACTTCCTTCCACATCTGAGGCCACCAAAAGTCCCTTGATATGAGTTCTATTGTTTTATTTACTCCAAAATGTCCTGCTGCAAGGTTGTCATGGCGTTGTTGAAGTACTTGGATCCTGGGCTTTCCTGGAGGGACATACAATAGGTTCTTATAGAGTAGTAAACCATCCTTTTCCTGAAATTCGTTTACTTCTTGGAATTTTCCTTCTTGAGCTTTCTGCTTAACGTTACAAAACAATTCATCCTGTGGTAGATTCTCACGGATCAACTGATTCAAGGCTGAATCTTCATGATGGCTTGAAGAGATAGCTGCTAACTGGAGATGCTCGGGCTTGAGTAATACACTCTCTTGTTGATCAAAGGCCTCTTCACCCTTCTTTGGTGCAAGGTAAGATCTTCTGGATAGGGCATCTGACTGACATTGATGACGTCCTGGACGGTATGTGATGACAAAGTCGAATCTGGATAAAAAGTTACTCCATCGAGATTGCCTTCTATTGAGGATCCGGGTGGTCATAAAATACTCTAGGTTCTTGTGATCTGAATATACAATGACTTTATGAGCTGCTCCTTCTAGATGGTGACGCCAGGTATCAAACGCGTCTACTATGGCAAGGAGTTCTTTATCATGAATTTCATAATTAATTTCTGGAGGGGAAAACTTCCTTGAATGATATGCAACTGGATGTAGTTGTCCATCATCTCCATATTGGGAAAGAATGGCCCCTAGAGCAAAGTCCGATGCATCTGTCTCAAGGAAGAAGGGCTTACTAGAATCAGGATGAACTAGGATTGGAGCAGTAGTGAATGCTGATTTCAAGGTCTGAAAGGCCTTCTCTGCTTCTTCGGTCCATGAGAATTTGGAGTTCCCTGTAAGCTTGGTAAGAGGTGTCACTATCTTGGAGTAATCTCTGATGAATATCCTATAGAAATTGGCAAACCCCAAAAAACATTGTACATCTCGAACACATGAAGGTGGTTGCCAATCAAGGATTGTCTCAATCTTCTTAGGGTCCATAAAAATTCCTTTATCTGATACTATGTACCCTAAAAATTCCACTTCTGTCTTATGAAAAGAACACTTCTCCAATTTCGCATACAATCCTTTTTCTCTTAGTTTCTCTAGGACTATCTTTACATGATCTTCATGATCCTCTAGATTTTTTGAAAATATCAAGATATCATCAAGGTATATTACAACAAAATCATCTAAATATTCTCGAAAAATATCATTCATCATATGTTGGAAGACAGCTGGAGCATTTGTAAGACCGAAGGGCATAACTACATATTCAAAATGCCCATACCTTGTTCGAAATGCTGTCTTCCATTCGTCTCCTTCTCTGATCCTGACAAGGTTGTAAGCTCCTCGAAGATCAATTTTCGTGAAGAATTTTGCTTTTCCAAGGCGTTCCAAGAGCTCTGATATGAGTGGTAGAGGGTATCTGTTTTTTATAGTGACTTTGTTCAATCCACGATAATCTACACACATCCGGAGAGTCCCATCCTTCTTCTTTACAAATAGAATAGGAGCTCCTGCTGGAGACTTCGAGTGTTTGATAAACCCCTTTGCTAGATTCTCATCAATGTTCTTGCGTAGTTCTGTAAGTTCCTCTGGAGATAGTCTGTAGATTGGTCCAAAGGGTGGTTGTGTTCCCTCTTGAAGATCTATGGGACAATCATAAGGTCTATGCTCTGGAAGGATATCTGCATTCTTCTTTTCAAAAACATCTTCAAAGCCGTTGTACTGATTGGGTAGCTGTACTGGATCATCTTTCTTGGATTCTTGAGCTGGTATGGCATAGATCATATATGTAGGTTCCTTCCTTACTGCATGTATGAAGGCTTTAGCTCCAACATATGTTGGGTTCTTCTGGATATCTCGACGGGTGATTTTATTCTTTTCCCAATTAATTTCTGGATTATGTTTCTTTAACCACGGCATTCCGATGATAACCATATTTGCTGGACTCGATATTACATTGAAACATATGTGTGAATCATGGTCACCAAGGTGTACTCTTAGTGGTATGGTTTCCATGGTTATATTCCCCGATGCTAGAGGCCGTCCATCTACTACTTCGGCTACTACTGGTCTGTTCTTTCGAAGTACTGGAATTCCATGTTTCTTAACGAGTCCTTCATCAATGAAACATGAGGACGCTCCTGAATCTACTAGAGCTATGAGGGAAAGGGTCTTCTTAGACAGGATTAACTTGACAGGGGCAAGACATGTTTCTACGGGTGTGGATGGAATTATGAGACCCTTTCGTATATCATGGTCCGGCTGTATGGTCTCTTTTACAACTGGACTTCCTCGTTTCCCTGCTCTACAAGGGTGGCTGCGACTTTGGAGTTTGTTCTCTTGTTGGGACAATTAACTGCAATGTGGCCAGGGTTTCCACAATATAGACATAATTTGTTATCCCTCCTTCTTTGTTTCTCTTGTGGTGTTAGAGGCTGGAACCTAGTTACATCTATCTGCATAGGTTCGGGCATAGTGTCATCTCTAGGAGTAGGCTGGAAAGGTTTCCATTGGCGAGGTCTTCCTTCTACTTGTTTTTCTTGTTTCCTTTCAAAAAGACGGTTATCACATTGAATGGCTTGGTTGATGTATTCATTCAATGTCTTCACCTCTGGCATCGTGAGTAGAAGGTCCTTCACGTCATCCCTTAAGCCCCATCTAAATTGGCTAATGAAATAATCTTCATGCCAAGTGAGGTCACATATCAATTGCCTAAATTCTGATGCATAGGTAGAGGCAGGGCGGTTACCTTGACGTAGCTTTCGAAGTTTTGTTTCTGCCACTCGACTCGTGTCTGCATCTCCAAATGTGGCGACAAGCTCTCCAAGAAATGCCTCATAATTATGAAGTACGGCCATATCCTTCTCCAAGATTGGGGCGAACCATGATAAAGCTTGACCATAGAGCAAGGTTCCAATAAAACCGACCTTGGATGCATCATCAGGGTATCTATCAGGCTGCATGCGAATGTACAATTTGACTTGTTGCAAGAATCCTCGAAACTTTGTACGATCACCATTGAACTTTTCTGGCATGCAAATCTTGGGTTCCTTCACAAATGATGTACTGGGCCGTTGGTTCACTTGAATACTCCCTTGATTCGCTTGAAGACTCCCGATTCGTTCTTGTAATTCTTGAAGGAGTGTACCTACATGCACTGGATGTCCCATCTCGACTTGTGTCTGTCGACGACTTAGGTCTTCGACTTGTTGTTGGAGACTCTGAAGTGATGCTACGATCTGTTCATAAGCGTTCTCCATGATGTCTGGTCTTGGATAGAAGATAGTCTTGCCAAAATGTCAGGGGAGCACTAGATTGTGCTCTCTGACTACACAAGACAAGATTTCGGAAACACAGTTCTGATTACAAGAATACCCACGAAGGGAAAATGCTACAAGAATATACGATCGATACAAGATGTCCCACAACCCGGGACCAATAGGTATGGAAAACTCGACTAGAGATGATACAGGAGATCCCACAACCCGGGATCGTAGGTAGGAAACAAGATATCTCGATTACAAGAAATCCCCTCAGGGATATGAACTGGATACAAGAAATAACTAGAAAGGATCTCGTACTACGAGATTACAATAGGACAAGAAAGGATGTCCACAATACAAGACTAGACAAGACTAGAGCTAGAAACAAGACTAGAACTTGAACTGGAACTTGAATGTACTTACTTGGAGGTCACGACTCCTTGAGCTCCCAAGACTGGCATTGGCAAGACTGATTATGAATGTGGCCAACCCCTCCTTATATAGGTTTTCAAGGGCGGTTCCCAAGGCGGTTGCGAACTGATGATGTCATCATGATGTCATCGATTTGTAACAAGACCTCCCAATGTCAGAATTCAGCGAATAGACAGTTGATCTTGGGGTTTTGGCACATTCCGGACGCAATGGAAGCATTGGTTTCTCCTAATTCTGAACCAATCATGAGATACAGGGTTCACATGGAATCTTAGGTTCAGGATGGTTTCCTTCGTCCATGACAGAGTATTTCTCAAAAGAGTTTGATGATTATTTGTGGAATGCAGGTATCAAAAGAGAAGTAACTTGCAGGTACTCCCCTCAACAGAATGGAGTAGCAGAAAGGAGGAATAGGACTCTTGTAGAGTTTGCAAGAGCCATGATGAAGGAAAAGAATTGTCCAAATTATTTATGGGCAGAGGCCATTAACACTGCAACATACCTTGTGAATAGGTTGCCTTGCAAAGCTTTGGATGGAGGAACCCCTTATGAAGCATGGTGGGGTAAGAAGCCTAGTCTTGATCATTGTAAAGTATTTGGATGTATTGCATATGCTTATGTTCCTTCACAATTAAGACATAAGCTAGAACCAAAAGCAGAGAAGTATGTTTTTATTGGATATGATGATAGACAGATGGGTTATAGGTTGTGGATTCCATCCACAAAGCAATTTCTTGTTACTAAAGATGTAACATTTGATGAGCAAAACATGTGGTATACAGGATCACCAAATGAGTATACAGGTGTTGAAGAAATTCAAAGGAAAGGAAAGGCAAAGGTAAAAGTATGTGAAGAAATTGTTGATGAAGTTGACTCTAGATGTAGAGTGCAGGATCATGTAGAAGAAGGGCCAAGATTTGATCCAGAATCAAATGAGGCTGAAACTTCAAGAAGTGCAGAAATCAGAAGATCTACAAGAGAAAGGAAAGAGCCTATAAGGTATAGTTATGATACATCTTTTCTAACAACAAAAGATTATGCCTACATTGTGAAAACAGAAGAAGATCCAACTACTTATGAAGAAGCCAAAGGTAAACAGAATTGGGAGAAGGCAATGCAAGAAGAGTATGATGCTCTACTTGAAAATG
>CM035422.1:37630635-37645635 GCA_020310875.1 Ceratopteris richardii
GGCAAATTCTCAATGGCATTCGAAGTGATAAGCAATGGCAATCCTTCACGACGGCTTATGATCTCATCATGGAAGTGCAAACTCCAGACTTCAACATCTTTCTTGGACAACTCTTCAATCAAGAAGCCAACAATAGCATAAAGGAAGGTAACTCCTATCATGGTAATTCAACTAGTGCTCTATATGCAGATAAGAAGGATAAGAAGCAGAAAGGAAAGAAGAAGGAAGAAGATGAAGAAGAGACTTCCCAAGCCAACTTTGCAAGCAAGAGCAAGTGGAAAGGGAAGAAGAAAGGACCAAAGCAAGACAAAGCCAAAGGTCAGAATGTTCAACCTTGTGCCATATGCAATAAGACCAACCACACCACTCAGAATTGCTGGTTCAATGGGAAGACCCAGAAAGGAAGTGGAAGAGGTGGATATGGCAGCATCAGAGCCAGGGGTGGACACAACTTCAACAATAACAATAGAGGCTATAATAGAAGGGACTACAACAATTATTCAGAAGATCAACCACATGAAGACTCATTGCTTCTTATGAATCTAAGCCACAAAGAAGGTAAAGTAGATGATCATTTGTTCTACATAGATTCAGGATGTTCGAATCATAATGCAGGCAACATTGCTCTTCTATCTGATTTGGAAAGTCCAAAGCATAGACATGAAGTGCAAACAGGGGATGACACAAAGCACAATGTGGAGAAGATTGGTAATGTCAAAGCTTCCAATGGAAGGACAAACATTCTGAGTAAGGTTCTCTATGTACCCACTATCACTCAAAACCTAATAAGTGTAGGCCAAATAGTTGAAAAAGGCTTGCAAGTTAGGTTCACCCAACATGGAGCTTTTGTGGAAGATCCATGTCAAGGCTTCAAGAAGATAGCCCAAGGTGAGAAGCATGGTAGGCTCTTTACTTTTGAAGTAGGAGAAACCAGGAACATAGCTTTATTCAACTTTGGGTCTCAAACCCTAAGTGAGCTTGAAGTGTGGCATAAGAGACTTGCTCATGTGAATGAAAGAACCTTGAAGGATATATGCAAGGATCAAAGAGTTCTAGGACTGCCGAACATATCAAAGCAACACATGATCAACAGGTGTGATGCATCTCAGATTGGGAAGGCACAAAGACAACCATTCAACCACAAAGGCTACATCCACAACAACTTATTGGACTTAGTACATACAAATGTAAAGGGACCAAGTCAAGAACCTTCATTGGTAGGATCAGGGTATTATGTCTCATTTATTGACGACCATAGTAGATGGACTGTTCTATACTTTATCAAGAGTAAGAACGAAGTGTTTGATTGCTTCAAGAAGTATCTTGCAACATGTGGAGAATCATACAGGTAGATCACTAAAGAAGCTCAGATCTGATGGAGGGGGAGAATACTTCTCCAAAGAGTTTGATGAGTTCTTGCAGGACAAAGGTATCGAAAGGGAAGTGACTATTAGGTACTCTCCTCAACTAAATGGAATTGTAGAGAGGAGAAATAAGACACTCGTTGCATCAACCTGAACAATGCTTGAAGAGAAGAAGCTACCACATTATCAATGGGCAGAAGCTATTGCAACTGCTGTGTACCTTGTCAATTGACTACCATCCAAATCACTTCAAGGTATGACTCCTTATGAAGCATGGCATGGAAGAAAACCTAGTCTTGGACATTGCAAGGTTTTTGGTTGTTTAGCTTATGTTCATGTACCGTCACAACTAAGAGGTAAGCTAGATGAAAGGGCAACAAAGGTAGTGTTTATTGGATATGATTCAACTCAGATGGGTTACATGTTCTTTAATCCTTCAACCAAGCAATTCACTACAAGTAGAGATGTTGTGTTTGAAGAACACAGGTCTTGGTATGATGAAGACAAACAAAAGGTAACACTACCATATGATCTTGATTCTCACTCTCATCAATTAGGAAGCAAGCATGATACACAGGTCCAGGATCCAAGAAGTGATACAAATGATGACCAAGATGAAAGAGAAAAGGATTACAAGCTATGGAAGTCAATAGGCAAAGCAAAGATGCAAGAGGTTGGAGAATGCTCCAAACAAGCACCTAGAAGATTAGCAAGAGAGAAGAAACAACCAGAAAGGTATGGATATGATTCCACATTTTTTACGAAGCATTCAATCTACTTGGCAAAAGTCTCTATTTTAGAGGAACCCTCAACCTATGAAGAGGCAAAGGGAAACCCTAATTGGGAAAAGGCCATGAACGAAGAGATAGATGCATTGAAGGAGATGAACACTTGGGATTTGGTTCCAATGTCACCGAATCAAAAGGTAATTGGTTGCAGATGGGTATACAAAGTTAAAAGAAATTCAGATGGATCAGTTTGCAGGTACAAGGCAAGATTAGTTGCCAAAGGATGCTCACAAAATCATGGTATAGACTATGAGGAAACATTCTCACCAGTTGCAAAGATGACTACAATCAGGACATTGATAAGTGTAGCTATTGCAAGGAATTGGAGACTCCTCCAACTTGATGTGAAAAATGCATTCTTAAATGGTTGGATAAGTGAAGAGGTATACATGTCACAACCACCAAGTTTTGAAAACCCTAATCATCCATCTTATGTTTGCAGACTTAAGAAAGCATTGTATGGATTGAAACAAGCTCCAAGAGCTTGGAATTACAGGTTGGTTACATATCTTCAAGATCAAGGGTTCAAAGCTAGCAGCTCAGATCCTTCTCTATTCATCAAAAGGGATCACAATGAGGTTATCTATCTATGTGTATATGTAGATGATATTATTGTGACAGGTGATGATCTAAATGGCATTCAAAGGATCAAGAGACACATGCAAGAGGAGTTCAAAATCAGTGACCTAGGTGAGCTCAAATATTTCCTAGGTATGGAGGTGATATATACAGATGAAGGAATGTATTTGACTCAAAGAAGATACATTCAGGATCTTCTTCTCAAGTTCAAAATGGAGAACACTAAACCTACAGGTACACCTTTGGAGATGAATCATAAACTAAGTGTTTATGAAGGTGAGAAAATTGAAGACATTAAAGAGTATCAAAGCTTGGTAGGTAGCTTGATATATGCTACTCATACAAGGGTAGACATCTCATATAGTGTGGGAGTGCTTAGTCAGTTCATGCACTCACCGAGAAGACCACACATGGATGCGGCTAAGAGAGTACTTAAGTATCTCAAAGGTACAATCAACGAAGGTATACTCTATCCTTACTCTTTAGATTTGGATATCAAAATCTACTCAGATGCAGATTGGGCAAGAGATAAGGATGATAGAAAAAGTACATCTGGTTACTTAGCATTTGCAGGTTTGAAGCTAGTGTCATGGAGTTCCAAGAAGCAACCAACAGTTGCTTTATCCTCAACTGAAGCAGAGTAGAGAGGCTTGACCATAGCAACTCAAGAGGCAATATGGTTAAAAGCATTGTATACAGATTTGGGACTTGTGAGTTCCAACCCTCACATATTTGGAGACAATGTAAGTTCCATGCATCTAGCGGCAAATCCTATTTTTCATGCGAGAACCAAGCACATAGAAGTCCATTACCACTTCATCAGGGAGAAGCTCATGGCAAAGGAGATTGACATTTCCTTTGTTCCTACTGAAAAGCAAGTAGCAGATATGATGACAAAGGCACTTGATGGAATAAAGGTTTGTAGATTCAAAGCTATGGCAGGTATTCAACCTATAAGAGAATGAAGACTCAAGCATACTTTCGCTTGAGGGGGAGCTGTTGGAACATCAAGCTTACACTATGCTTGAGGTGGATTTGATCTACATCAAAGGCTATCGTGTCAAAAGAATATCCGTTGGAGAGTTCTTTTTCATATGCTCATTTATTGTATTTTTTTGAGAGATTTTTTAATGGTTCATTTACCATTCTAAAAGCCTTGAGCTTTACACATGTAAAGGTAGAAATATAGAGCCCAAATCCCATGAATTTTTGGTGGTTGAAGTTGCATTCAATCAAGCAATCAATCACCTAAAAGTAGATCAAAGTAGATCTTCCCTTTTCCTAGATTGTAGGAAAGTGAATTGATTCCCTCCAACAACCATTCACACCTTCATTTGAATTCAAATTCAACTTGTAAAAGTCGTGGAACACTCCTAGATTCTATATAAAGACTTGAAATCACTTGTACATTATATGGAAGCAATATACATACACTTGTGACCATCATTGTCTTGCTCCTTCAATTCTCTGCATCATCTTCTTCGCAAAGAGTAATCTTGCAGAGGTGGCTGCTCTCTCTTTGGAGCTCCAAATTGAGTGCACGATGACTCATTGGAAAGGTATACATGTCTAGTTTATGTCTCTAAATTTTCAAAGCATTTTGTTTCGTAAATTGGGAGAAATCATAGTTTTTCTGTCTTGGGGTCAATCTCTGCATATTCCTGAAAAATAGGAAGTACCACCAATGAATGTCGCATTCATTTCTATAGCATATTTTTCTTATTACTTATAATTTTGTGCATTCCATACACTCAACCCTATGTGTATCACTCCCATAGAAGGATTTTTTCTAATTGTAATCACACTGGTTGCTATGGGCATTTGAAGTTCATTGTCTCTTCCATAGATAGTAAGTTTTTTGAGCTAGTCAACCCGTGAACCTATCTGTTTTGTATCGACTCATTCTCCTTGATGCTCCAAAGTACATAGTGAGTCTCTTTGCACTTATAGCATGCCTATAAGGTCTATTTGAGTCTCCATAAGATCAAGGGCTAGTCTTGTGCCAGTTGGCTTGACCAAACTTCCTCGCTTCGAAACACACTTTTCTACCTTCTACAAGCTTCTCCAAGTTCTTTCAATACATACATACATACATACATACATGCATACATACATACATACATACATACATACATACATACATACATACATACATACATATATACATACATACATACATACACACACACATACATACATACGTACGTACATACATACATACATGCATACATACATACATACATACATACATACATAAATACATACATACATACATACATACATACATACAAACATACATACATGTTGGTGCAAGGCAATCAACAATTGAAGTTTTGATGAAGTTTGGAAGTCAATGATTGAAGAATAGATCAAGTCATGAAGCATGAAGAAAGTATAGGAAAATGTCGGGGCAAATATGAGAGAGCATGTGAATAGAGAAATTAGAAGTTGTATGAGTCATTAGACACTTTAGAAGTGAGTAAGATCTCTCTCATCACTCAGATGTAAAGTTTTCCAGAAATGAAGAAAAGTTGCACCCGATATTTCTGAGAGTTCTCCTTCTATGTTGTATCTTTTATGAAATGCTTTTGTACAAATCTAAGTCTATAGTCGACTGACCTCTGTACAAATTTTCAGCTTCTAATTGTGATCAGGTTGAGAGAATTGAGTGTAGGAACATTTACATGTGTAAATGTAAAGAAGAGAAGTTGTAGGAGGTGCAAAATTTGATGCTAATGTTTTGGTCAGTTCTCCTTCCACAATGTAAACTTTTGAGCAAGCAAGCACTCATTCTTTAAGCTGGAAGGTAAGCTACCTATGGCTAAAAGCATTTGCATAAATGGTTTCTAGTTTGAGAGAACTAAGCTTTAGAAGTTGCAGGTGTCAAAGTGGACTGTAAAGAACTACAATTTTAGACATAGGTGCCTTGTTAAGATCATTTCTCATGATTTACTGCGTTTTTTGAAATGATTTAACTTGGAGGAGGTGCACAAACTATAGGTGACACCTTGTGCAAAGTTTAATAAAACCCGTTACACATTTGTTAAGTCAATGAGTGAGTTATGTGCAGTAGACGTTCTGTGTAGTCGCCTTCTTCACAGCTTGTTCAAAATTTTGATAACTGATCATTGATCCTCTAAATTGGTGAATTTAAGTTATTCTTGATATAGAGGTGGTCTAACTTCAAGGATAACTTGTCCTTTTGGAGATTAACAATCTCCATCAGTGGTATCAGAGCAAGAAGCATCAAAATTGAAGAAAGGAGGACCCCTACTACTGCAGTTATAAAGAATTCAATATTTGAAGATAGAAAAGGTGAAAGCTTGAAAGCAAAGCTTGAAAAGGAGGCCAGAAGATATCAAGGAAGACAAAAGGAAGACCCACCATGCCTCATATGGTGTCATACCTTGCAAAGCTTTACATGGTAATCTATTGACCAAATATGTAGCTGTATTTATAGCCTCATCCCACAAGTAATTTGGGCAACTTTTCTCCTTCATCATGGATCTTGCAAACTCAACAAGAGTTCTATTCCTCCTTTCTGCTACACCATTTTCTTGAGGAGAGTACCTGCAAGTGATTTCCCTTTTTATACCTGCATTCCACAAGTAATCACTGAACTCATTAGAGAAATACTCTCCCCCTCCATCTCACCTTAGTCTCTTCAACTTTTGACCTGTAATTCTCTCTGCATACACATG
The DNA here is from genome assembly GCA_020310875.1 of Ceratopteris richardii. NCBI lineage: Eukaryota > Viridiplantae > Streptophyta > Polypodiopsida > Polypodiales > Pteridaceae > Ceratopteris > Ceratopteris richardii. The sequence continues at coordinate 37,637,068 of CM035422.1, forward strand.
ATAATGTTTGAATGTATTGAATACCTCTGACTTATCTTTGATCACATAGATAGTGATCCATCTGGTAGCATCATCAACATAAATCACATAATACCTTGAACCATTGGTATTGAAATCCTTTGATGGTCCCCACACATCTGTGTGTACCAACTCAAGCTTCTCTGAATACATAAAACCATGCTTGGAATAAGATTGCTTATGAGCCTTACCTAATTGACATGCCTCACATCTGTATGTCATATGTTGACTTGGAACATTAGGCAATCCAAGCACTGAACCATTGTTAACCATATCTTTAATACCTCTTTCATTAAAATGTCCAAGCCTTTTATGCCAAAGATCTAACTCTGAGATCTTATGTCCTCCATAAGTGTACAAGGCATGAACAATGTTACCTTGAATCTTGAATGTGAAAAGTCTTCCTTCTTTCTTCCCTGAAACAATTTGTTTATACCCATTGCTAGGGTCTTCCACAAAAACTCCTTCATTAATGAACCTAACTTCATAACCTTTTTCAACAATTTGTCCTACACTTATCAGATTCTTTGGAATCGTAGGAAGATACAAAACCTTACTCAAGAGAGTACTTCCATCCTTGGCCTTCACTGATCCAATTGACTTCACATTGTGCTTTGTATTATCACCTGAGTGGCAACATAGCTTTGATGACTGATTTGGAGAGTAAGGTAACTAATCATGTAGTTCAAATAGGTTGCATTCATTATCAATGTTGAATCCTCCTTCTGATGTGAAGCATAATTGTAGTAGGTATTGTTGTATTGCTGACTTTGGAATCCTCTACCTACATTTCTTCCAAAGTAGCCTCTACTACCTCTACCTCTAGAATTACCTCTTTGATTTCTGCCACCTCTTCCTCTTGAATTAAAGTTCTGATTATATCCACCATTATTCTGAGTATTATGCCAACAATCATTAGCTAAATGATTTGTCTTACCACAAATCTAGCAAGCTTGGACTCCATCTTTATTACTTGTGCCTCTTCCTCTACCTTTGCTACCACCTCTTCCTCTTAGGAAGTTAGCTTGGCTAGTTGTTCCTTCATCTTCATTTTCTTGTTGCTTCCCTTTGCTATTCTTCTTCTTATCCTTTGAATACATTGCTTGACCTGCGCTTTTATCACCATCACCTTTGACATCCTGCTCAAAGGTTAGCATGTGTCCTAGCAACTGATTTAAGTCAGGAGTAAAATGATCTAGTGATAATTCAGTAGACAAAATGAATGGCTTCTATTTGTCATCACCTCTCAAACCTATAAGGATTTTCCTTACCAATTTATCCTCCTCAATATCTTCATCAACTGCTCCTAATGCACTTTCAAGACCTCTAATGTGAGGTAGCAAGTAGTCATTAACTGCCATATAGATAATGCTCCTAGCTTGAGCATCTCTCTTCATCCAAGTCTTCAAATCTGACAATTCCTCCCTAGTTGGAACACTAGGATCTCTGAGCTGAGGCTTTTTTTCTTCACCTATAATATAATCTATCAAGTCTTTTCTCATAAGATGAGCTTCCATCCTCATTGACCATGCTAGATAATTCTCTCTATTCAGTTTCTCTATCTGAAGACAATCTCCCATCCTTTCTTCACCTGTGTATTAAATCCTTCAAGCTTTATGAGGAATAAGGTTACCTTTACTTTGAATGAAGTTCCTTTTGTCTTCCTTGATGTCTTAGGGTCTCCTTCTCAAGCTTTTCTCTCAAGCTTTCACCTTTTGAATTTTCAAATGTTGAATTCTTTATGACTGCAGTAGTCGGGGTCCTCCTTTCTTCAATTTTGATACAACCTAGCTCTGATACCATTGATGGAGAGTGTTAATCTCCAAAAGGACAAGCTACTCTTCAAGTTAGAGCTCCTCTATATCAAGAGTAACTCAAAACCTTCACCAATTTAGAGGATCAATACTTAATGTCCAAAATCTTGAACAAACTGTGAAGAAAATGACTACACAGAAAGTCTACTGCACATAACTCACTCATTGACTTATCAAATGTGTAAAGATTTTGATAAAAATTTCCACAAGGTGTCACCTATAGTTTGCCCCCATCCTCCAAGTTAAAGCATTCCAAAAGACTCAGTGGATCTTGAGAAATGATCTTAACAAGCCACCTATGTCTAAAACTGTAGTGCTTTATAGTCGACTTTGACACCTATAACTTCTTAAGCTTTGTTCTCTCAAATTGGAACCCATTTATGCAAATGATTTTAGCCAGGATGGCTTACCTTCCAACTTAGATTTTGACTCCTCATTTGTGCAAAAATTTACACTGTGCAGTGAGAAATGATCAATTCTTTGACCATCGAGATTGCACTTGTTTCAAAAAACACTCACCAATTCTTCACATATGAATGTTCCTACTCATAATTCTCATAGCCTGTTTACAATTAGGCTCTCAAACTTTAACCATAGACTCATTAACTATGGAATTAGACATCTACAAAAGGATTCTTTAAATGATCAAACAGAGAGGGAGAACACTCAGAAAAATCGGGTGCAACTTTTCTTCATAAAACTTTACATCTGAGTGATGAGAGAGATCTTACTCACTTCTAAAGTGTCTAATGACTCATACAACTTCTAATTTCTCTATTCAAATTCTCTATCATATTTGCCCCGACATTTTTACTTATATATATAGGCAAATATGTACAATCTCATAACCATACAAAAGTATAAGTGAACTATCTCTGAATTAATGTACATATGTATACACATCTTCATCCTTTGAACATATGCTTCATAACTTGATCTTTTCTTCAGTCGTTGACTTCAAACCTTCATCAAAACTTCAATTGTTGATTGCCCTGCACCAACATAGACTTGTGAAGTCCTTGAAAGAACTTGGTTTCCAAATATCTAAAGCAGATAGTAGCTTGCTTCTTAAAGCAAGTGATGATGGGTTCATTTACATGTGCATATATGTTCATGATATAATTCTTACATGTACAAATGAGAAAGGCATTCAAAGCCTAAAGAAGCAAATGGAGAAAGAGTTCAAGATTAGTGACTTGGGAGACTTGTCATATTTCTTGGGCATGGAGATCTCATACACTCAACATGGAGTGTGTGTAACTAAAGAAATGTATTTGAAAAACTTGTTGATCAAGTTTAAAATGGATGATTGGAGGGTAGCACCTACTCCAATGGAGGTGAATCACAAATTGAGCAGATATGGAGGAGAAGAGTTCAAGGATATGAAGCTATATCAAATTTTCGTTGATAGTTTGATCTATGCTACATTAACTATGCCTGATTTGTCATATGCAGTTGGAGTATTGTCTCAATTCATGCATTGTCTTAGGAATGAACATTGGGTTGCAGGAACAAGAGTGTTGAGGTACATTAACGGTACACTCAAAGAAGGTTTGTATTATGGTTTTACATCAGATACAAACATCAAGATTTATAGTGATACAGATTGGGCAGGTAATCCTGATGATAGGAGATCAACTTATGGATACTTGTGTTATGTGGGAGATAAGTTAATTTCATGGTGTTCAAAGAAGCAACACACAGTTGCTTTATCATCCATAGAGGTTGAGTACAAAGGTATGGTTGAAGCTGCAAAGGAAGTGATATGGCTTAAGACTCTTATGAAGAGTTTTGACATCATCTAGAGTACACCCACTATTCATGGAGATAACATGAGTTCATTGTATTTAGCTGCTAATCCTGTTTTTCATGCCAGGAGTAAACACATTGAGATTCAATATCATTTTCTAAGAGAGAAGGTGATGGATAAAGAGATTGAAGTTATACATACTTCAACAAAAGATCAGATAGCTGATATAATAATCAAAAGCTTGGATGGACCAAAGCTACAAAGATTCAAAGACATGGCAGGTATAAAGAAGATAGAGAAAACCTCAATTGATGATTGAGGGGGAGCTATTGGTGCAAGGCAATCAACAATTGAAGTTTTGATGAAGTTTTGAAGTCAAGGATTGAAGAAAAGGTCAATTCATGAGGCATGAAGAAAGTATATGTTCAGAGAATGAAGATATGTATACATATGTACATTAACTTAGAGTTAGCTCACTTATACTTTTGTATATTTATGACCTTGTACATATTTGCCTATATATACAAGGATAATGTCGGGGCAAATATGAGAGAGCATGTGAATAGAGAAATTAGACGTTGTATGAGTCATTAGACACTTTAGAAGTGAGTAAGATCTCTCTCATCACTCAGATGTAAAGTTTTCCAGAAATGAAGAAAAGTTGTCCCCGATATTTCTGAGAATCCTCCTTCTGTGTTGTATCTTTTGTGAAATGCTTTTGTACAAGTCTAAGTCTATAGTTGATTGACCTCTGTACAAATTTTCAGCTTCTAATTGTGATTAGGCTGAGAGAATTGAGTGTAGGAACATTTACATGTGTAAATGTAAAGAAGAGAAGTTGCAAGAGGTGTAAAGTTTGATGCTAATGTTTTGGTCAATTCTCCTTCCACAATGTAAAGTTTTGAGCAAGCAAGCACTCATTCTTTAATTTGGAAGGTAAGCTACCTATGGCTAAAAGCACTTGCGTAAACGGGTTCTAGTTTGAGAGAACCAAGCTTTAGAAATTGCAGGTGTCAAAGTCGACTGCAAAGAACTATAGTTTTAGACATAGGTGACTTGTTAAGATCATTTCTCAAGATTTACTGAGTCTTTTGAAATGGTTTAACTTGGAGGAGGTGTGCAAACTATAGACAACACCATGTGCAAAGTTTTACCGAAAACTTTACACATTTGATAAGACTTTTTCACTCCATCAAGTGAAGGGCATTGGAGTTTGCCAATTTGTAGAAGCAATGGTCTTCAAGGTGGAAAATAGCCCTTCCCGAGGATCAAGGGAAGGACATAGTTTAATTGGGACATAAGTATTTTTGAAGTTGATGTTTTCACTTCAATACTTGCTTTTATTCGTTTCTTTCATGTAAGCTTGCATCATTGAAGCATATTAGCAGTCTTCATTTTTTAAGAATGATTACAATGCTGCAGACTTTGAGTGTAGTCACCTTCTTCAGAGTTTGTTCAAAATTTTGATAATTGATCATTGATCCTCTAAATTCGTGAAGGTTTTAAGTTATTCTTGATATAGAGGTGCTCTAACTTCAAGGATAGCTTGTTCTTTTGGAGATTAACACTCTCCATCAATATATACATAGACACATAGATAGATAGATAGATAGATATATAGATAGATAGATAGATAGATAGATAGATAGATAGATAGATAGATAGATAGATAGATAGATAGATAGATAGATAGACACACACACATATATATATATATATATATATATATATATATATATATATATATATATATATATATATATATATATATATATATATATATATATATATATATATATATATATATATATATATATATATATATATATATTCCACGAAGATAGACTACTGTTCGCGATCTGCTCTTGGCCGCAGTATCTCTTACTGTGAGATTGCTACTGTAGCAGACTTCAATAAGGAGCAAAGAGCAAAACAAAAGTAAAGATCTTCAAGCCACATCATCCGGGATTCAAACCCGGGTGGTAGTTTTGAGAACATCTTAAAGTAGCGAAGCTGCTCCACACCTCTGTGTGTTTTCTCTCGGTAGAATACAATCTTAGTCTGAAATCTGGGCTGAAGATTGGAGCACAATTGTTGCAACCCGAAGCACAATTCCTACAGGTCACTCTATTCGGTGTTTGACCCGAGATCTATTGACTCTCTGGAGCACTCTTCCTTAGCCAAAGAAGCAAGCACCAAAGAAGTTAAAGTTTTTGAGCAAATTCAGAAGGAAGTGGAGCTGTGGAGTGAAGATCCGGAGGCCCTACTTCATCATAATTCTAGCACTTTCGGCTAGAATCAAGTTGACCTCAACGGACCAAATCATCCGGGACTATTTCTTGTGATATTCTTACATATCTCTTTTGATTTTGTTGCGCACACCACCTGCGTTAGGAACACTAAGTTAGTTTAATAATGCTCTGTGTGCGATGGAGGGGACTTCTAGCCACGTCTCGCTTACAAGTACTACTAGTGTGTCAATGTATGTTTCCATTCCTATGTTAGTAACATCCTCATTCATGACTAGACCACCAGTAGTTGCACGTGCATTGCATTCATCTACACCTATGGTTTCAAATACTAGTCATGTGTCTGATGCATCTAAAATAGAATCGAAGATTGTAGCGTTGAGGATTCTGTGAGAAAAGGGGAAACAAACACTACTTTAAATGAGGGGAAAGATATGGAAAGTAGGATATTGCTAGTTGAGCAAAGACTTGGACGGTTGTCCAGTATTCCGGATGAGGTTGCGGTACTCCGTCAATCTGTTGATGGAATCCAAGATCACCTTAAGGCCATTCTGAACTTACTTCAAAGGCCTAGGGATATTAGTAAGGCTACTTTGGGTAGTCACACAGATACGATCGTGACTTCTCCAATGTCTATTAGGATGGAAAAGGATAAGGGATTACCCTCTCCCCAGATAGACATGTTTCCCCTAATGGAAAGTATGAGCGGTCTTAGTTTGATATCTTCTACTCCTTTGTTTGCTACTTCGGTAGGGATGTCAGGAAGTCATAACCGTCTAGTGGATCTTTCCTTAGGAAAGGAGCTCTGTCCTCCTTACTTCTCTGGAGAGGATAAGGATAGGAATAAAGATGCGGTTTTGACTTTCTTGGAGAAATGGAATGATGTCCATGAACTCAAACATACCCCCGATCATGTGAGAGTAGTAGAAGCAATCTTATCACTAGGACCCAAAGCTTATACTTGGTGGATGAGTCTCTCTGAGACTCACAAGAAACCTACTACCTGGGTTGAATTTTCCCGCTTTTTCAAGAAAGAGTTTCCCCTCGAGAATGAGGAGGAACGCAATTGGGAGGCGTGGGATAAAATTCAATAGAAAGGTAGACCGTTATCAGTGTATATTTTAGAATAATGAGATGTTATTCTGAAATTAAAGAACTTAGATGACTTCCATCGTCTTCGCGGTTTTATCAGAGGACTTAATCGCCGAATTCGAAATGAAGTCAAAAGGCATGCACCTAAATCCCTGGATGAGGCGATTAAGGTTGCCCGGATTTATGAGGATAACTCACGTCTGGATGTCCCACAAGAAAGTAGTTATTCCCAGAAGAATAACTTTAAGCGCAAGGGCAAAGGGTCAAGATCGAATGAAAGGGTGACTAAAAAACCTCGTGTTTTTAGAAACGTTCTTTCTCCGGAAGATCATGATAAAGTGCAAAAAGAAAATTTGTGCTTTAAGTGTCTCAAGCTAGGACATCGTAGTCGTGCCTGTCGAGTTGGAAGAGAAAGTAAGGGAAAGGGTAAGCAACAAATACATCTGATTCAAACTTTGGACTTGGATGCAAATTCAAGTGCAAAGAAGGTTCAGATAATGCACTGCGATAGTACCCATTCATGTAAGATTTCCAAAAACATGTGGCAGTCTCACGCATTTGGTCCGCATGATTTGTTCAAGCTACATGGATCAATCAAAGGGCATACCATCCGGATAATGGTGGATGACTCTACTACGCATAATTTTATCAATTATGCGTTAGTGAGAAAACTGGCTCTTCCTCAGAAACCATCTCCTCATAAATACATTGTTTCCATGATGCATGGTGAAGACACCCGTGTTTGGGATACAATGATATGTAATTTGGAACTAGAAATCCAAGGATTTAAAGACACCTTGGACTTCCAAATAATGAACATGGATCATGTAGATCTAGTATTAGGGAGAGAGTGGCTATGGAGTCTAGGACCTTCATTGACCAGGTGTTATTTTACTAATACTTTGGAATTCTAGTGCGACGATGTAGTGTATAAAATCAAGGGTGAGCATGATGTTCCAAGTATTCCTTTGATTTCATATACTGAACTTAAGAAACTTGTAAATAATGAAGCCAGGATTCAAGCTTTTCTTGTCCTTGGCACCGATGTAATAGATTCTGATAATATAAATCAAGTTTCTTATGTCTCGTCCTTTATTCCTCGAGAAGTTCATGCTAAATTTAATAATTTACTGAAGGAATTTAAAGATGTGTTCCCTAAGGAACTCCCCTACGGCTTGTCACCCTCTCGTGGAAACATCGATCACAACATAGATCTGTTTCCGGGTACCAAGCCAAAATCTCAAAATCCATACCGTCTCCCCTATGTCCAGCATCAAGAAGTAGAAAATCAGATTCAAGAGTATTTGGATAAAGGATTTATCCGCCCAAGCCAATCTCCATGGGCAGCACCCATCCTTCTAGTAAAAAAGAAAGATGGAACTATGAGGCTGTGCGTAGATTATAGGGTGTTAAATAATCTTATAATAAAGAACAAGTATCCCATGCCACTAGTCGAAGATCTTTTCGATAGTTCAAAGGGGGCTACAGTCTTTTCTAAGATTGATTTACGCCAAGGTTATCATCAGATCAGAATTAAAGATGATGATATTCCCAAGACAGCCTTTCGAACAAAGTTTGGCCACTATGAGTTTTTAATGATGCCGTTCGGGTTGACAAACGCACCTGCAACATTTATGACTTTGAT
>CM035422.1:37653135-37663135 GCA_020310875.1 Ceratopteris richardii
AGAACAACTTATTCTTGTGATTAGAGCACCTCTATACCAAGAATAAGTCAAAACCTTTCACACATTTAGAGGATCAACTTCTAATTATCAAAAGATGAACAAATCTGTGAAGAAGGTGATACACAGAAAAGTCTGCTGCACTATTTCCTTATATTGACTTATCAAAAGTGTAAAGTTTTTTATGAAACTTTGTACGAATCATTTCCTAAAGATTGCGCAACTATTCCAAGTTGAATTACTCCAAAAGATTAAGTGTAGCTTGAGAAATCAACTTCTCAAGTTACCTATGTCAGAAACTGTACTTCTGAGAAGTCGATTCAGACACCCCTAACTTCTTAACTTTGATTCTCACAATATCTAACCCGTTTTGCCAAATGCTTTTAGCCACGAGTAGATCACCTTCCAACTTAAAGATTAAGTGCTTGCTTGCACAAAACTTTAAACTATGGAGTGAGCACTGACCAAAAGATTAAACACGAAATTTGCGCCTGTTTCAGAGAACTGTAGACATTCAACACATATGAATGTTCCTATTCACAATTCTCCTAGCCTGTTTACAATTGGACTCTGAAATTCAGGTCACAGGCTCATTAACTAACAACTTAGATATCCTCAAAAGGATTTCGCTAATAATCAAACACAGAAGGAGCAGACACGAAAAGATCGGGCGCAATATTTCTTCATTAACTCAGAAAATTACAACTGAGTGATGAGAGCAAACACAAATTCACTTTCCACTATCTCATTGCTTCTATCTCCCTAATTCTTGACTTGTAACTATTGTCACATATGCTCTCATACATGCCCCGACTTTTCTCAAGGTATTTATAGATAATTTGTACATAATTCTTACTGAACAAAAGATCTAAGTCATCTATGACTATGCTAATGTACATATGTGTACAAGACAACATTCTGACTTCTTCTTAATTTTGCAAATGTCTTCCTTTGCTTCATTCTGACCATAAGCATTCTCCAAGATCTGTATAATCACCAATTTGTGATTGGTTTGCTCCAACAGCTCCCCCTCAATCACTAATTGTGATTATTCCATTCTTCTTCACTCCTGCCATCTCCTTGAATCTCTGTAGCTTAGGTCCATCCAAGCTCTTTGTCATCATATCTGCCACTTGTTCTTTTGTTGGAGTGTACATCACTTCAATCTCTTTATCAAGTACCTTTTCCCTCAAGAAATGATACTGAATCTCTATATGCTTAGTCCTGGCATGAAAAACAGGGTTAGCTGCCAAATACAAAGAACTCATATTGTCTCCAAAAATTATTGGAGTACTATGATCAGTCTCAAAACTTTTCATCAAGGTCTTCAACCATATGACTTCTTTTGCAGCTTCTACCATTCCCTTATACTCAGCTTCTGTGGATGATAAAGCAACTGTGTGTTGCTTCTTTGAACACCAAGACACTAACTTGTCTCCAACATAACATAGATATCCATGAGTAGACCTTCTATCATCTGAGTCACCTGCCCAATCTGCATCACTAAACACTTTGATTCTTGTGTCAGAAGTGAAACCATAGTACAAACCTTCACTTAGGGTTCCTTTGATATATCTGAGTACCCTTTGGGCTGCAATCCAATGAGTCTTCTTTGGACAATGCATAAATTGTGACAACACACCTACTGCATATGATAGGTCTGGCCTTGTCAAGGTAGCATAGATTAGACTACCTACCAAACTCTGATATTTCTTCATGTCATTGAACTCTTCACCTCCATACCTGCTTAATTTATGATTTACCTCCAATGGTGTAGTTGAGGTCCTGCAATCTTCCATGTTAAACTTGACTAAAAGATTCTTCAAATATCTTTCTTCTGAAACATATACTCCATGTTGAGTATACACAATCTGCATTCCTAGAAAATAAGATAAGTTTCCCAAATCACTTATCTTAAACTCCTTCTCTATTTGCTTCTTGAGTTCATTGATTCCTTGAGCATCTGTTCCTGTAACAATAATATCATCAACATAAATGCACATGTAAATATATCCATTTTCACTTGCCTTCACTAGCAAGCTACTATCTGCCTTTGATGCTTGAAAACCACATTCATTCAAGAACTTGACCAATCTGTAATTCCAAGCTCTTGGGGCTTGCTTCAACCCATATAAAGCTCTCTTGAGCTTACACACATAATCTGATCCAATTGATTCCATGAAGCCTTCTGGTTGCTCCATATATACTTCATCTGCAATGTAACCATTAAGAAATGCATTCTTCACATCCAATTGTGATAATTTCCATCCCTTGCAAGTAGCAATAGCAATCAATGTCCTAATTGTAGACATCTTAGCAACAGGACTAAAGGTTTCATCATAATCTACCCCATAAGTTTGGGCATAACCTTTAACCACAAGTCTAGCCTTATATCTAGACACCTTACCATCTGCAAACCTCTTTGTTTTGTATACCCACTTGCATCCAATGACTTTCTGATTCTTTGGTCTTGGTACTAATTCCCAAGTTTCATTTTCAAGTAGAGCATCATACTCTTCTTGCATTGCCTTCTCCCAATTCTGTTTACCTTTGGCTTCTTCATAAGTGGTTGGATCTTCTTCTGTTTTCACAATGTAAGCATAATCTCTTGTTGTTAGGAAAGATGTATCATAACTATACCTTATAGGCTCTTTCCTTTCTCTTGTAGATCTTCTGATTTCTGCACTTCTTGAAGTTTCAGCCTCATTTGATTCTGGATCAAATCTTGGCCCTTCTTCTACATGATCCTGCACTCTACATCTAGAGTCAACTTCATCAACAATTTCTTCACAAACTTTTACCTTTGCCTTTCCTTTCCTTTGAATTTCTTCAACACTTGTATACTCATTTGGTGATCCTGTATACCACATGTTTTGCTCATCAAATGTTACATCTTTAGTAACAAGAAATTGCTTTGTGGATGGACTCCACAACCTGTAACCCATCTGTCTATCATCATATCCAATAAACACATACTTCTCTGCTTTTGGTTCTAGCTTATGTCTTAATTGTGAAGGAACATAAGCATATGCAATACATCCAAATACTTTACAATGATCAAGACTAGGTTTCTTACCCCACCATGCTTCATAAGGGGTTCCTCCATTCAAGGCTTTGCAAGGCAACCTATTCACAAGATATGTTGCAGTGTTAATAGCTTCTGCCCATAAGTAATTTGGACAATTCTTTTCCTTCATCATGGCTCTTGCAAACTCTACAAGAGTCCTATTCCTCCTTTCTGCTACTCCATTTTGTTGAGGGGAGTACCTGCAAGTTACTTCTCTTTTGATACCTGCATTCCACAAATAATCATCAAACTCTTTTGAGAAATACTCTCCCCCTCCATCTGATCTTAACCTCTTTAGCTTTTGTCCTGTGATCCTTTCTGCATAAGCATGGAAATGTTTGAATGTCTTAAAGACTTCTGATTTGTCCTTGATTACATACAAAGTAATCCACCTGGTTGCATCATCAACAAACAACACATAATATCTGGATCCATTTATGCTATAGTCCCTTGAGGGTCCCCATACATCTGTATGAACCAATTCAAGCATATTTGAATACTTGTACCCTGATTTGTTATAAGAACCTTTATGTGCTTTACCTAATTGACAAGCTTCACACTTGTACACCATATGTTGCCCTTCAATGTTTGGCAATCCAAGCACCACCTGATTCTTTGACATTTCCTTTATAGCTCTCTCATTGAAATGACCTAGCCTTTTATGCCATAGGTCTAATTCAGATACCTTTTGACCTCCATAGGTAAACAATGCATGTCCTACATTACCTTGGACTTTGAGAGTGAACAATCTTCCTTCCTTTTTACCTGCAATTATGGTTCTATATCCCTGATTTGGATCTTGTACATAGACACCATCATTTGTGAATCTTACTTCATAACCTTTCTCCACAATTTGCCCTACACTTATCAAATTTTTAGGAATAGTAGGAACATAAAGTACCTTGCTCAGAAGTGTACTTCCACTCTTTGTCTTCACTGATCCAATGCTCTCCACTTTATGTTTAGTATTGTCACCTGTTTGAACTGTATGTCCATTTACCCTTGCTTCCATATCAGTCATCAAGGATAGGTTCCCACTCAGATGGTTACTGCACCCTGAGTCAATATAAAACACTCTTTGATCTTCTCCCATTGATTCATGAGTTGCATTCAGGATAAGAGTCATGTCATCCTTTTGATCTGATGCATAATTGTAATAATTATTGTTGTAGGACTGAGATTGGAAGTTTCTTCCACCTCCTCTACCATATGATGTCCTACCACCTCTTCCTCTGAAATTGCCTCTTTGGTTTCTGCCTCCTCTACCTCTTTGACTATAATTCTGATTGTTGTATCCTCCACTTTGATTGTTATACCAACAATCATTTGCCAAATGGTTTGTTCTGCCACAAATCCAACAAGCTTTAGCATTATCTTTGTTCTTACCTCCTCTTCCTTTACCTCTGAAATTTGTCTTCCCTTTTGTGAAGTTAGCTTGATTTGAGTTCCCTTCATCTTCATTTGATTGCTTTCCCTTGCCATTCTTTTTCTTGTCTTTGGAGTACATAGCTTGACTTGTACTTCTATCATTGTCTCCTTTAAGATCCTGCTCAAAGGTTAGCATGTGTCCTAGCAATTGATTAAGGTCAGGAGTAAAGTGATCAAGTGACAATTCTATGGACAATATAAAAGGCTTCCACTTCTCATCACCTCTTAGACCTGTAAGTATTTGTCTTACCAACTTTTCTTCTTCAATGTCTTCATCCACTGCTCCCAAGCTATCTACAATATCTTTCATCCTTGCCACATAATCTGAAATTGATTGTGAGCTCTTCTTCTTGAAGGTTGTGAACTCAGCCCATAGTGAAGACTTCCTTGACTTAGTTGTATTTTGGAAATGCTCTTCCAAGGCATTCCAAACATCTGTAGCACTTTCTAAACCTCTGATGTGAGGTAGAAGGTAATCATTTACAGCCATGTAGATGATACTCCTTGCTTGAGCATCCTTTCTCATCCAAGTCTTCAACATTGCAAGTTCCTCCCTAGTAGGAATACTTGGATCTGCAAATTCTGGTTTTTCTTCATCTCCTGTAATAAATGATATAAGATCTTTGCTCATGAGGTGTGCTTCCATCCTCATGGACCATGCTGGATAGTTCTCCCTATCTAGCTTATCAATCTGCAAGCTTTCTCCCATCTTGTATCCACCTGTGTATTGAAATCTTCAAGCTTTACAAACAATGTATGTACCTTTACTTCGAATTGAACTCCTTTTGCCTTTCTTGATGTCAATTTGTCTTCTCCTCGAGCTTTGACTCCAAGCTTTCACTTCTTGATCCTTCAAATGTTGAATCTCTTGAATCTGCAGCAGTCGAGATCCTCCTTTTCTTCAAATTGATGTCTCCTGCTCTGATACCACTGATGGAGAATGTTAATCTCCAAAAGAACAACTTATTCTTGTGATTAGAGCACCTCTATACCAAGAATAAGTCAAAACCTTTCACACATTTAGAGGATCAACTTCTAATTATCAAAAGATGAACAAATCTGTGAAGAAGGTGATACACAGAAAAGTCTGCTGCACTATTTCCTTATATTGACTTATCAAAAGTGTAAAGTTTTTGATGAAACTTTGTACGAATCATTTCCTAAAGATTGCGCAACTATTCCAAGTTGAATTACTCCAAAAGATTAAGTGTAGCTTGAGAAATCAACTTCTCAAGTTACCTATGTCAGAAACTGTACTTCTGAGAAGTCGATTCAGACACCCCTAACTTCTTAACTTTGATTCTCACAATATCTAACCCGTTTTGCCAAATGCTTTTAGCCACGAGTAGATCACCTTCCAACTTAAAGATTAAGTGCTTGCTTGCACAAAACTTTAAACTATGGAGTGAGCACTGACCAAAAGATTAAACACGAAATTTGCGCCTGTTTCAGAGAACTGTAGACATTCAACACATATGAATGTTCCTATTCACAATTCTCCTAGCCTGTTTACAATTGGACTCTGAAATTCAGGTCACAGGCTCATTAACTAACAACTTAGATATCCTCAAAAGGATTTCGCTAATAATCAAACACAGAAGGAGCAGACACGAAAAGATCGGGCGCAATATTTCTTCATTAACTCAGAAAATTACAACTGAGTGATGAGAGCAAACACAAATTCACTTTCCACTATCTCATTGCTTCTATCTCCCTAATTCTTGACTTGTAACTATTGTCACATATGCTCTCATACATGCCCCGACTTTTCTCAAGGTATTTATAGATAATTTGTACATAATTCTTACTGAACAAAAGATCTAAGTCATCTATGACTATGCTAATGTACATATGTGTACAAGACAACATTCTGACTTCTTCTTAATTTTGCAAATGTCTTCCTTTGCTTCATTCTGACCATAAGCATTCTCCAAGATCTGTATAATCACCAATTTGTGATTGGTTTGCTCCAACAGTTGTGCCATATACACTTCCTCAGAAATCCATCCATTCAAGAAAGCATTCTTTACATCAAGTTGATAAAGATTCCAATTTCTAGATGCAGCAAGACTAATGAGAACCCTAATTGTAGGCATTTTTGCAACAGGAGAGAAAGTCTCCTCATAATCAATACCATGGGTTTGAGCAAACCCTTTAGCAACTAACTTTGCTTTGTGTCTATTTATACTTCCATCTGGATTCCTCTTGATTTTGTATATCCATCGAGATCTGATTATCTTCATAGATGGCTTGTTAGGTACAAGCTCCCAAGTGTCATTCTCCTTCAAGGCTTCAATTTCTTCATCCATTGCATCTCTCCAAGATTTCTTGCTTTGTGCTTCTTCGAATGTGGTAGGTTCTTCATTGGTTGAATCCTTTGCAATGTAGATTGAGTGCTTGGTGACCAAAGAAGTATCATAACCAAACCTCTCTAGTTTCTTCTTCTCCCTCGAAGACCTTCTAAGTGGTTGATGTGAGCTCTCGGGTCCATATGTAGCATCCTGCATCTTTGCTTTACCTTTGTTCTTCCATAGCTTTAGTCTTTCCAAGTCTTCTAGGTCAATCTCCGAATCACTTTCTTCAATCTGCTTTGGCTCCTTTGGTTGAAGTGATGGAAAATCTTCATCCAAGTCATATGGCAGCTTCACTTTCCTGTCATCATCAAACCATGATTTGTTTTCATCAAAAATTACATCTCTACTAACAGAAAATCCTTTATTGGTTGGATTGTACAATCTATATCCTTTTTGGTTTTGGTCATAACCAATAAATACACACTTCTCTGCCTTGGGATCCAATTTCCCTCTTACTTGAGAAGGAATGTGAGCATAGGCTAAGCATCCAAAGATTTTGCAATGCTCTAGACTAGGTCCTCTTCCATTCCACACTTCATATGGAGTGGTTCCATCTAGTGACTTAGATGGAAGTCTATTTATGAGATATGTGGCTGTAGACACAGCCTCTGCCCATAGGTAGTTTGGCAATCCCTTTTCGTTGAGCATGGACCTTGCAGCTTCGACAATAGCTCTGTTCCTCCTTTTTGCTACACCATTGAGTTCGGGTGTATACCTTGTAGTGACTTCCCTTTTAATGTCTCTTTCATACAAGAAGGCATCAAATTCAGAAGAGAAGTATTCTCCTCCACCATCTGATCTGAGTCTTTTCAAAGTCCTACCTGTTTGATTTTCAACAAGAGCAATATACTTCTTAAAGCAATTAAACACTTCATCCTTGTGCTTCATGAAAAACAGAATGGTCCACCTGCTACAATCATCTATGAAAGACACATAATATCTTGAGCCTGATATAGATGGCTCCTTACTTGGACCCCACACATCTGTGTGCACTAGATCCAAAGGATTTTGATACATATATCCTTGCTTATTGAAAGGTTGTCTATGAGCTTTGCCGAGTTGACAAGCTTCACACTTATAAATCATGTGTTGCCTTGTGATATTAGGCAAACCAAGTACACTTTGGTCCCTGCAAATCTGTTTGAGTGTCCTCTCACCAATGTGAGCAAGCCTTTTGTGCCATATCTCCAACTCTGTTAGAGTTTGAGATCCATAGCTAAACAAAGCTATGTTCTTTGTATCTTCCACTTCAAAAGTGAAAAGCCATCCTGTCTTTTCTCCTTTGGAAATCCTTCAAAAGCCTTGCCTTGGGTCTTCAACATATGCTCCAAATCGGTTGAATCTAACCTGCAATCCTTTTTCAACAATCTGTCCAACACTTATTAAATTTTTGGTAATTGTAGGGACATACAAGACTTTGCTTAAGAGATTCATATTCCCATCTGATGTCTTCACATTACCTATCTTCTCCACTGAGTGCTTTGTATCATCTCCTGTCTGCACTTCATGCTTGTTATGAGGATCTTCCAAATCAGAAAGTAAAGCCACATTTCCTGCTACATGGTTCAAGCATCCCGAATCAATGTAAAATATGTGATCATCATCCTTACCCTTCTTCGCTGATAGATTCATAATCAATAATGAATCTTCTTGACTTTGGTCCTCTGCATAGTTATTGTAATCTCTTCTTCCTCTATGGCCACTTTGATAGTTGTTGTTGTTGTTGTAATTGTTGTTGTAGTAGTTGTTGTTGTTGTAGCCTCCATTGTATCTACCTCTATTTGATCCATAGCCACCTCTATTGAATCCTCTTCCTCTTGAGTTCCTTGGGTTCCTGAAACATTCTTCAGTAGTATGGTTAGATAAGCCACATATGTTGCAAGGTTGAGATGATTGGAATCTCCCCCTGCCTTGCTTTCCACCTCTGCCTCTTCCTCTAGCTCTTCCTCTACCTGCAAAGTTTGCTTGGAAAGAGCTTCCCTCATCTTCATTCTTCCTATTCTTTGACTTGTCCTTGACCTTAGCTTTATCAGAATATAAGGCAGAAGTTTGATTACCTCTTGAGGACTCACCACCTTTGCTAATCTTTGCTTCATGAGTGAAGAGTTGGCCCATGAGTGTGTCGAGGTCGGGTACATGCATATCCATGTATAAATCCATGGCTGTTGTGAATGACTCCCACTTGTCGTCTGCTTTGATTCCATTCATGATTTGTCTTATGATTTGCTCCTCTTCAATTACCTCTCCAATGCTTCCAAGTTGGTCGGAAATCTCCTTCATCTTTGTGACATAATCAGTCACATTTTGCTTCGGGCTTTTCTTCATTGTTGTGAACTCCATCCACAATTGGTTCTTCCTTGCTCGAGTGTTGGAAGAGAAGAAAGAAGCAAGTGCATTCCAGGTTTCTCTTGATGTCTTGCATCCCTTGACATGAGGTAAAAGAAAATCAGAGATTGAGTTTAGAATATAGGACCTTGCAAGTGCATCCTTCGAACACCAATTCGAAAGTCCTTCCACTTCTTCATGTGATGGTTGCCCTTTGTTCCTCATGGTTGGCATTGCTTCATCTCCGGATATGAATCCATATAGATTCCTCCCTTGAAGGTAAGCCTCCATCCTTAGAGACCATGCCGGGTAGTTGTTTCGATCCAATTTGTCAATTGTTGATGGAAATCCATCTCCCATGTTGCTTGACTATGCTCTGATACCACTGTGAAGAGAGATGGTGGATGCAATCCAAAGATGAGTAGGTGCTGCTACAACCAGCTTCACACCAGCCAACTGAGACTTCAGAGTTGATTAGTAGACCCTTTGAGCTTCCTAAATCCACCAAGATATCAGCCAAGTACTTTGGAACATGTATCCCAAAAATTTAAGTCAAGACAGACTAGTTGCGAAATGACTAGCTCCCAAAACTTGCTATTTTTGGACATACACCTGCTCGAAAAAATGAACAGTGCTCTCAATCTGGTAGGAATTAGAAAACTTCCTTTTGGGCATATCAAATAGACTTAGCAAGCTTCCCAATCCAAGTTAAAACACTTCAAATGATGGACTGAGTACTGAGAACAAGTTTCAACAATTTCTGGAACCTCCCCACAATTCTCGGGGCTCTACAGAGATAGACCAGTAAGACGTAAAATGCAGATATCTC
>CM035422.1:37670635-37708135 GCA_020310875.1 Ceratopteris richardii
ATCTCCAGAAGTACAAAGTACGAGATTACACGATCAAGAATTATTAAAGCTTCATATCAAAGGTACACTTTATTATCATAAATCATAGTAATTGCAGACACAGACGATCAAAGATGGGAGAAAGCTTGCAGATTGATAAGCTAGATAGGGAGAACTATCGAGCTTGGTCCATGAGGATGGAGGCACACCTCATGAGCAAAGATTTGATGGCATTCATTACAGGAGAAGAAGAAAAGCCTCAGTTTGAATATCCTAGTGTTCCAACTAGGGAGGAACTTGCAGGTTTAAAGAATTGGATGAGAAAGGATGCTCAAGCTAGGAGCATCATTTACATGGTTGTAAATGATTATCTTCTACCTCACATCAGAGGATTAGAAAGTGCAACAGATGTGTGGAATGCTTTGGAAGAGCATTTGCAAAACACAACCAAGTCTAGGAAATCCTCATTATGGGCATAATTCACAACTTTCAAGAAGAAGAGCTCACAATCAATTTCTGATTATGTGGCAAGGATGAAGGATATTGCAGATAGCTTGGGAGCAGTAGATGAAGACATTGAAGGGGATAAGTTGGTAAGGAAAATACTTGTAGGTCTGAGAGGAGATGAGAAGTGGAAGCCTTTCATATTGTCCATAGAATTGTCACTAGATCATTTTACTCCTGATCTTAATCAATTGCTAGGACACATGCTAACTTTTGAGCAGGACATTAAGGGAGACAATGATAGGAGTGCAAGCCAAGCTATGTACTCCAAGGACAAGAAAAAGAATGGCAAAGGGAAGCAGTCAACTGATGATGAAGGAACTTCAAGTCAAGCTAACTTTACAAAAGGAAAGATGAATTTCAAAGGTAAAGGAAGAGGAGGTAAGAACAAGGTTAATACTAAAGCTTGTTGGATTTGTGGCAGAACCAATCATTTGGCAAATGATTGTTGGTATAACAATCAAAATGGTGGAAGCAATCATCAGAGTTTTAATCAAAGAGGTAGAGGATGCAAAAACCAAAGAGGAAACTTCAGAGGAAGAGGTGGTAGGACATCATATGCTAGAGGAGGTGGAAGAAGTTTTCAATCTCAGTCCTACAACAACAATTATTATAATTATGCATCAGATCAGAAGGATGATATGACTCTCATCTTGAATGCAACTCATGAAGCGGTAGGAGAAGATCAAAGGGTATTTTATATTGATTCAGGATGTAGCAATCATCTGAGTGGCAATATATCATTGATGACTGATATGGAAGCAAAGGTGAATGGACATACGGTTCAAATAGGTGACAACACCAAGCATAAAGTGGAGAGCATTGGATCAGTGAAGACAAAGAGTGGAAGTACACTCTTGAGCAAGGTACTTTTTGTTCCTACTATTCCTAAAAACTTGATAAGTGTAGGGCAAATTGTGGAGAAGGGATATGAAGTCAGATTCACAAATGATGGTGTTTATGTGCAAGATCCAAATCAGGGATATAGAAACATCATTGCAGGTAAAAAGGAAGGAAGGTTGTTTACTCTCAAAGTCCAAGGTAATGTGGGACATGCTTTATTTACTTATGGAAATCAAAAGATGTCTGAGTTGGACCTATGGCATAAGAGGCTAGGTCATTTCAATGAGAGAGCCATAAAGGAAATGTCAAGGAATGATGTGGTGCTTGGTTTGCCAAAAGTTGAAGGGCAACACATGGTGTACAAGTGTGAAGCTTTTCAATTAGGTAAAGCACACAAAAGTTCATACAATAAATCAGGGTATAAGTATTCAAATATGCTTGAATTGGTTCATACAGATGTGTGGGGTCCTTCAAGGGACTATAGCATAAATGGATCCAGATATTATGTGTTGTTTGTTGATGATGCAACCAGATGGATTACTTTATATGTAATCAAGGACAAATCAGAAGTGTTCAAGACATTCAAGCATTATCATGCTTATGTAGAAAGGATTACAGGACAAAAGCTCAAGAGGTTGAGATCAGATGGAGGGGGAGAGTATTTCTCTAAAGAGTTTGATGCTTATTTGTGGAATGCAGGTATAAAAAGAGAAGTAACTTGCAGGTATTCTCCTCAACAAAATGGAGTTGCAGAAAGAAGAAATAGAACTCTTGTAGAGTTTGAAAGAGCAACGATGAAGGAAAAGAATTGTCCAAATTACCTATGGGCAGAAGCTATCAACACTACAACATATCTTGTGAATAGGTTACCTTGTAAGGCTTTGGATGGAAGAACTCCTTATGAAGCATGGTGGGGTAAGAAACCTACTCTTGATCATTGTAAGGTATTTGGATGTTTAGCATATGCTTATGTTCCTTCATTATTAAGACATAAGTTAGAACCCAAAGTAGAGAAGTATGTGTTTATTGGGTATGATGATAGACAGATGGGTTACAGATTGTGGAGTCCATCCACAAAGCAATTTCTTGTTACCAAAGATGTTACATTTGATGAGCAAAGTACATGGTATACAGGGTCAACAAATGAGTATGTAGATGTTAAAGAAATACAAAGGAAAGGCAAGACAAAAGTAAGTGTGTATGAAGAAGATATTGATGATGATGATTATAAAAGTAAATTGTAGGATAATGTTGAAGATGGGCCAAGATTTGATCCAGAATCAAATGTGGCTGAAACTTCAAGAAGTGCAGAGGTTAGAAGATCCTTAAGAGAAACGAAAGAGCCTATCAGGTATAGCTATGATACATCTTTCCTAACAACAAAAGATTATGCTTACATTGTGAAGACATAAGAGGATCCAATCACATCTGAAGAAGCTAAAGGTAAACAAAATTGGGAGAAGGCAATGCAAGAAGAGTTTGATGCTCTACTTGAAAATGAAACATGGGAATTGGTGCATAGACCAAAGAATCAGAAAGTCATTGGATGTAAGTGGGTGTATAAAACAAAAAGATTTGCAGATGGTAAAGTGTCTAGATACAAGGCTAGACTTGTGGTCAATGGTTATGCCCAAACTTATGGGGTAGATTATGATGAAACCTTTAGTCCTATTGCTAAGATGTCTACAATCAGATCATTGATTGCTATTGTTGCTTGTAAAGGATGGAAGTTATCCCAATTAGATGTGAAGAATGCATTCCTGAATGGATACATTGCAGATGAAGTGTACATGGAGCAACCAGAAGGCTTCCTGGATTCAATTGGATCAGATTATGTGTGTAAGCTCAAGAGAGCTTTGTATGGGTTGAAGCAGGCTCTAAGAGCATGGAATTACATGCTTGTTAAGTTCTTGAATGAATGTGGATTTCAAGCATCAAAGGCAGATAGTAGCTTGCTAGTGAAGGCAAGTGAAAATGGATACATATACATGTGTATTTATGTTGATGATATTATTGTCACAGGTAGAGATGCTCAAGGAATCAATGAGCTTAAGAAACAAATAGAGAAGGAGTTTAAGATAAGTGATTTGGGAAACTTATCTTATTTCTTAGGAATGCAGATTGTGTATACTCAACATGGAGTATATGTTACACAAGAGAGGTACTTGAAGAATCTTCTGGTCAAGTTCAACATGGAAGATTGCAAGTCTTCAACCACACCATTGGAGGTAAATCATAAGTTGAACAGGTATGGAGGTGAAGAATTCAATGATATGAAGAAATATCAGAGTTTGGTAGGTAGTCTAATCTATGCTACCTTGACAAGGCCAGATCTATCATATGCAGTAGGTGTGTTATCACAATTCATGCATTGTCCAAAGAAGACTCATTGGATTGCAGCTCAAAGGGTACTCAGATATATCAAAGGAACCCTAAGTGAAGGTTTGTATTATGGATTTACTTCTGATACAAGAATCAAAATGTTTAGTGATGCAGATTGGGCAGGTGATTCAGATGATAGAAGGTCTACTCATGGGTATCTATGTTATATTGGACATAAATTAGTTTCTTGGTTCTCAAAGAAGCAACATACAGTTGCTTTGCCATCCACAGAAGATTAGTATAAAGGAATGGTAGAGGCTCCAAAAGAAGTGATATGGTTAAAGACATTATTGAAAAGTTTTGGAACTGATTAGAGTACTCCAATTATTTTTGGAGATAATATGAGTTCATTGTATTTGGCAGCTAACCCTGTTTTTCATGCCAGGAGTAAGCATATAGAGATTCAATATCATTTCTTGAGGGAAAAGGTACTTGATAAAGAAATTGAAGTGATGTATACTCCAACAAAAGAACAAGTTGCAGATATGTTGACAAAAAGCTTGGATGGACCTAAGCTACAGAGGTTCAAAGAGATGGCAGGCGTAAAGAAGAATGGAATAATCACAATTAGTGATTGAGGGGGAGCTATTGGAACAAAAAAATCACAATCTAATGATTACAAAGAGCTTGAAGCAAGTCTATGATCAGATTAAAGTTCAAGAAGTCATTTGAGGATGTGAAGAGATCTCAGAAGTGAAGCTTGTATACATATGTACATTTACAGTTGGAAATTTTTGTAATATGAGTATAGATAATCCTTAGGATGATAAAGAGTAATGTAATAGAAGTGGGATAAGTCTAGAACCATATGTATATAAGTCAATGATGTAAAGAAATACATGTGAGAGTCATTAGAAGACAAGTGTCATAGAGATAGATGTGAAGAGAGTCATCTTCAGAAAATAGCGATGAGTATTTCATAGATTTCTCTCAATCTGATCATGTGGATCAGAAATCCTTTTGTACACATCTAACCTAGAAGCTAATGAAGCTATCTTCAAAGTTTCATGGTCTAATTCCTTTCATGTTGTGAGTATGATCAATAGGAACATGTGTATGTAAAGTCTGCAGGTAGACTTCTCAAAGTTGCACACTTTTTCATGTCAATGTTTTGCTTAGATCTCAGTGTACAGTGTAAAGTTTTTTATGAATGAGCATTAAAAATCTAAGTTAGAAGTTAAGGAAGCTATGGCTAAAAGCATTTAGCAAAACGGGATCTATGTTGTGAGAAATTAACCTTAGAAGTTACCTATGTCAAAGTCGCTTGTTTAGGAAGACAGTTTCTCACATACTTTTGATCTTAAAGATTGAATTAAAGTTTTAATGATTCTTTTGAAGAACTAATGGTTGATATGATTGTGAAAAGGTAGTGTGGAGATATGTGCATCATTAGTTTGAAGAAATCTGAAGATATCTGCAGCTAATGAATTCAATTTCTGAAGCAGACTTTCTGAAGAAGGAATTTCTTCACTTAGAGAAGCGATAGTGAAAGTTTTGATAAATAAAGATAACATTTGTGTAAAGTTTGTTCTATAACTAATATAGAAGTGTTCTTAGATCAGTATAGATCAAACGTTTGGAGTTTAAGAGGTCTCCAACACCATTGCTTCTAACTCCCCCCTTCAATGTCACAATGGTACATAGTTCAATAACTTGCAAATGCAAATATCTCTTGATTGATTTCCATTGAATCTTAAGCTGACTGTGCATGAACCTAGGTGCTTGAGAAATTTCAAACTGAATGTATGGATGTGTATTACATAGATATATCAAGCAACAAACTGCTTTATTGTATAATATAGCATCAAATGATTCTGAATCTACTTTCAACTATAATGACACACTAACATCCTTAGGTGTCTACATAAGCTTGGAATCTATCATCAGAAACTTCCCAATACTTTCTCAATCTATTTCTGTTGTTTCAACCATATTTTAGAACTTGTTGAAAGTAGGAAAAACCTCCAACTTCAGTTTAAGACCGTAAATCCACAAATATCTTGAGAAATCATCAATAAACATAACAAAGTACCTAAAACCTTAAATAGAATCTATTCACATTAGATCATTCACATCTGAATGTATTCTCTACAACTTCCTTGTGGCTGTGATATGGAGTTTTGTGAAGCTTTCCTTCAAGACATCCTTCACATGGCTCTCCATCTTCAGGTAAAGCAAAAGTAGGCAAACTCTCCACCATACCTTGATCTTTGATATGCAAGACCTATGCAACTGATATGACCAAATCTAGCATGCCACAAATTCATGTTCTCCATAGGTGTAGTAGACCTAGCATTATTAGCATGACTTATTTTGGATATCACAAACATGCCAATTTCGTTTTCACCTTGAAGTAGACAATGCTCCTCATCAAGTGAGAGGATTTGACATGAGTCTTTCTTAAAAACAAATTTATAACCATCTGACAAGAAAGTAGAGATACAGAGCAAATTCTTCTTCATGTCTAGAACATAAAGAACATTAGAAATTATGAAATTTCCATCTGCTCATGACTTTAGGTTCACTTTTGCAACACCTACAACATCCAATAATGACCATCTGCAATGGTCACTCTTCTACCTGAAGAGTTAGAAAGTAAAGAAAATATCTTTCTACAATTATCTAAGATTGTATTTAATGCTGCTTGATCAAAAGCTACTTCTTCAACAATAACATATGCATATGAATCTACCTTTGAAATTTTAGGTTTTAGATCATCGTCAACACTATTACTTGATGCGTTCTTCTTCTCATTAAAAATCCTTGCTTTGCATTCTCCTATAAAATGACCTAGCTTCTTTTAGAAATGGCATACTCCTTTCTTTGAATCAGATGTAGTCGGTGACTTTTCTTTGGGTGTAGAGGAAGCATTAGGGGTATGGCTAGAAGACTTGCTTTCCTTCCCCTTCAACGATGAAAACATGGTTTCATGATTCCCTTCCATAGGCTTTTGTTGATCTTCATCTTAAAGTAACATGAATTAAAACATTTCAAATTAAAGTTCTCTATCTCCTATAGAGAGAGATAAAGAAGTAACAAAAGCACGATATGTAGATGGAAGTGAGTTTAGAAGTGTTGGATGTTGGTGCATGACAATCATCAATTGAAGGATTATGAAGGAATGAAGTCAAGGAGTCAAGAGGAGAATAAATTCAGAAGGTTGAAGGAAGGATATTTTTCAGGATTCCAAAGATGTGTACACATATGTACATTGGCTGACTTATACTTTTGTCTAGTCATACACTTGTATATATTCATCTATAAATATGTTGGAAAATGTCGGGCAAATAGAGCAGAAGAAGAATAGAGAATAGGTAGAGAGGAATGAGTTGCAAGATATGTCATTAGACACATGGAAAGTGAGTGAATGGTCTATCCTCACTTAGATGTAATTTTTCTGAAGAAATCAAGAAAACTTGCGCCCGATGTTTAGCTGTCTGCTCCTTCTGTGTTTAATCTTTTGAGAAATCCTTCTGCACATATCTAAGTCCATAGCTAATCTATCTATGGCTAGAATTTGAGAAGTTAATTGCAATCAGGCTGAGAGAATTTTGTTTAGGAACATTCATATGTAAAGATGTTCTGAGAGTCGACAAAACTGGCGCAGATTTCATGTTCAGAGAAATGAAGATTTCTCAGTGTGTGGTGTAAAGTTTTACACAAGTGAGGGCTCAAAATCTAAGTTGGAAGGTAAGCCATCTATGGCTAAAAGATCTTGATCAAACGGGATTTACTTTGGGAGAACCAGTGTTAAGAAGTTGCAGGTGTCAAAGTCGCCATTGCAGAGAAGCTCTTTTAGACATAGGTAAAGTGTTTCACACATTTCTCAGTGTGTACTCAATCATTTTGAGAAATTTAACTTGGTAAAGTTGCGCAATCTCAAGGCGAAGTGTTGTGCAAAGTTTTGTCAAAAACTTTACAGAATTGATTAGTCAATGAGTGATTAATCTGCAGCAGACTTTTCTGAAGAAGTTGAATTTTTCAGAATAATCAATTTTCTGATAAATTGGTGAATGATCTCTAAATTTGGTGGAGTCTAAGGTTAATCTTGATATAGAGGTGATCTAAATTCAAGATTAACTTGTTCTTTTGGAGATTAACACTCTCCATTAGTGGTATCAGAGCAGGTTGTGTCAAAATTGAAGTGAAGAAGACTCCGACTACTGCAGAAATACAAATCTTTACATCTTGAAGGTGAAAAAGGATAAAGGTTGAAGAAAACTTGAAGGTAGACACATTGAAGCCATCAGAAGGATCAGAAGAAGCAAGACTCGAAGTAAAGGTACATTTATTCCTTGTAAAGTCTAAAGTTTTGAGACTACAGGTGAAGCAAGGATGGGAGATAGTCTCCAAATTGAAAAGTTGGATAGAGAGAACTATCCTGCATGGTCTATGAGGATGGAAGCTCATCTTATGAGCAAAGATTTGATAGCCTACATTACAGGTGAAGAAGAGAAGCCTAAATTCAGAGATCCTAGTGTTCCAACTAGGGAAGAATTGTCAGATCTAAAGAATTGGATGAAGAAGGATGCTCAACCAAGGAGCATAATCTACATGGCAGTCAATGACTATTTGCTTCCTCACATCAGAGGACTTGAAAGTGCATGTGACATTTGGAATGCTTTGGAGGAGCATTTCCAAAACACAACCAAATCAAGGAAGGCTTCACTATGGGCAGAATTTACTACTTTCAAGAAGAAGGCCTCACAATCAATCTCTGATTATGTGACAAAGATGAAGGACATTGCAGATTCTCTAGGTGCAGTGGATGAAGATATTGAAGAAGACAAATTGGTAAGACAAATACTCACAGGGCTAAGAGGAGATGAGAAGTGGAAGCCTTTCATTTTATCTACAGAACTTTCATTAGATCATTTTACTCCTGATTTGAATCAATTGTTAGGTCATATGCTAACTTTTGAGAATGATATCAAAGGAGATGTTGATAAGAGTGCAGGTCATGCAATGTATTCTAAAGACAAGAAGAAAGCTAACAAAGGGAAGCAACAATCAGGTGAAGAAGAAGGTACATCAAACCAAGCAAATTTCATAAGAGGAAAAGGAAGTGGCAGAAGTAGAGGAAGAGGCAGAAACAACAAGGATAATGCAAGAGCTTGTTGGATATGTGGTAAGACCAATCATCTATCTCATGATTGTTGGCATAATAATCAAAACAATGGTAATTATCAGAACTTTAATCAAAGAGCAAGAGGTGGTAGATTTCAGAGAGGAAACTTCAGAGGTAGAGGTGGTAGGAATTCTTTTGGAAGAGGTGGAGGAAGAAACTTCCAAAACCAATCCTATAATAACACCTACTACAACTATACATCAGATCAGAAGGAGGACTCGACTCTCATTATGAATACATGTGAAACCTCACATGAGGACATGAGAGTGTTCTATATTGATTCAGGATGTAGTAATCATTTAAGTGGAAATATTGCTTTGATGACTGACCTAGATCATAATGCAATTAATCATACAGTTCAGACAGGTGATAATACAAAGCATAAGGTAAAGTCGATTGGTTCAGTCAAAGCTAAGGATGGGAGCACTCTTCTGAGTAAGGTTCTTTATGTTCCCACAATCCCAAAGAATTTGATCAGTGTAGGTCAAATTGTGGAAAAAGGATATGAGGTAAGGTTCACAAATGATGGAGTTTATGTTGAAGATCCTAGTCAAGGGTATAAACAGGTTGTTACAGGAAAGAAAGAAGGAAGGCTTTTCACATTGAAGGTACAAGGAAATGTTGGACATGCTATGTTCACATATGGAGAGCAGAAGGTGTCAGAATTGGATCTTTGGCACAAAAGACTTGGACACTTTAATGAAAGAGGTATTAAAGAAATGATTAACAATGATTCAGTGCTTGGATTGCCTAACATTGCAGGTCAACACATGACATACAGATGTGAGGCATGTCAATTAGGTAAGGCTCACAAGCAATCCTATTCCAAGCATGGGTTTATGTATTCAGAAAGACTTGAATTGGTGCATACAGATGTGTGGGGTCCTTCAAAGGACTTTAGTATAAATGGTTCAAGATATTATGTCATATATGTTGATGATGCTACCAGGTGGATCACAATTTATGTGATTAAAGAAAAGTCAGAAGTGTTTAATACATTTAAACACTATCATACATATGCAGAAAGGATTACAGGTCAAAAATTAAAGAGACTAAGGTCAGATGGAGGGGGAGAGTATTTTTCAAATGAGTTCAATGATTATTTGTGGAATGCAGGTATAAAGAGAGAAGTTACTTGCAGGTACTCCCCTCAACAAAATGGGGTAGCAGAAAGAAGAAATAGGACTCTTGTTGAGTTTGCAAGGTCCATGATGAAAGAGAAGAATTGCCCAAATTACTTGTGGGCAGAGGCTGTAAACACAGCTACTTATTTGGTCAATAGATTGCCTTGTAAAGCTTTGCAAGGTATGACACCATATGAAGCTTGGTGGGGTAAGAAACCTACCTTGGATCATTGCAGAATATTTGGATGCTTGGCATATGCATATGTGCCATCTCAATTGAGGCATAAGTTGGAGCCTAAGGCAGAAAAGTATGTATTCATTGGTTATGATGATAAGCAAATGGGATACAGGTTGTGGAGTCCATCCACAAAGCAATTCCTTGTATCCAAGGATGTTACATTTGATGAACAAGGTACTTGGTATGCAGGTAAATATAATGTACATGCAGATGATGAAGAAGTAGTGGATCAAAGAAAAGGTGAAGCAAAGATTCAATTATTTGATGAAAGTGAGAACAATGAAGTACAGGTTGAAGTTGAAGAGAGGCCAAGGTTTGATCCAGAATGTGATGAACCAGAGACTTCAAGAAGTGCAGAAGTTAGGAGGTCATCTAGGCACAAATGGCAACCTACAAGGTATAGCTATGATACCTCATTCTTAACTACTAAAGATTATGCTTATTTGGTAAAAGCAGATGAAGATCCATCTACATATGATGAAGCCAAAGGCAAGAGAAATTGGGAAGAAGCCATGCAAGAGGAGTATGATGCATTGATAGAGAATCAGACTTGGGATCTGGTTCCTAAACCTAATAGCTAGAAAATTATTGGATGTAAGTGGGTTTACAAAACAAAAAGATTTGCAGATGGAAGTGTGTCTAGATACAAAGCTAGACTTGTTGTGAAAGGGTATGCACAGACATATGGAGTGGACTATGATGAGACTTATAATCCTGTGGCAAAGATGACAACAATCAGAACCCTCATTGCAATTGCTGCTTGCAAAGGTTGGAAGTTGTCTCAATTAGATGTTAAAAATGCTTTTTTTAATGGTTATATTTCAGATGAAGTTTACATGGAGCAACCAGATGGATTCAAAGATAAAGTGAATCCAAATTATGTGTGTAAGCTCAAGAGAGCTTTGTATGGATTAAAGCAAGCCCCAAGGGCATGGAATTATAGGCTTGTAAAATTCTTGAATGATCTTGGATTCCAAGCATCAAAGGCAGATAGTAGCTTGCTAGTCAAAGCAAGTGAAGATGGGTTCATTTATGTTTGTATTTATGTTGATGACATAATACTTACAGGAACAGATGATAAAGGAATACAAATGATCAAGAAGCAGATGGAGAAAGAGTTCAAAATCAGTGATTTGGGGAACCTATCATTCTTCTTGGGAATGGAGATTTCCTATACTCAACATGGAGTATATGTGACTCAAGAAAGGTATCTTAAAAATTTGCTAACCAAATTTAAAATGGAAGATTGCAGGGTTGCACCTACACCTTTGGAAGTGAACCATAAATTGTCTAGGTTTGGAGGAGAAGAGTTCAGAGATATGAAACTCTATCAAAGTTTGGTTGGTAGCTTGATTTATGCTACATTGACAAGGCCTGATTTGTCATATGCAGTTGGTGTGCTTTCACAATTTATGCATTGTCCTAGAAAGGAACATTGGATTGCAGGACAAAGAGTACTTAGGTACATCAAGGGTACACTCAGAGAAGGGTTGTACTATGGATTTACTTCTGATACAAGAGTGAAGATATATAGTGATGCAGATTGGGCAGGTAATGTGGATGATAGAAGATCAACACATGGATACTTCTGCTATGTAGGAGACAAATTGATTTCATGGTGTTCTAAGAAGCAACATACAGTTGCTTTGTCATCTACAGAGGCAGAATATAAAGGTATGGTGGAAGCTGCAAAGGAGGTAATATGGCTAAAGACACTTATGAAGGTTTTTGATGTGATTCAAAGTACTCCTATTGTTTGTGGAGACAACATGAGTTCTCTATACTTGGCAGCTAATCCTGTGTTTCATGCTAGAACTAAGCATATTGAAATACAGTATCATTTTCTGAAAGAGAAGGTCATTGAGAAGGAGATTGAAGTCATACACACTCCTACAAAAGATCAACTTGCAGATATGATGACAAAAAGTCTAGATGGACCAAAGCTACAAAGATTCAAGGATATGGCAGGAATTAAGAAGATAGAGAAGAACCTCAATTAATGATTGAGGGGGAGCTGTTGGTGCATGACAATCGTCAATTGAAGGATTATGAAGGAATGAAGTCAAGGAGTCAAGAGGAGAATAAATTCAGAAGGTTGAAGGAAGGATATTTTTCAGGATTCCAAAGATGTGTACACATATGTACATTAGCTGACTTATACTTTTGTCTAGTCATACACTTGTATATATTCATCTATAAATATGTTGGAAAATGTTGGGCAAATAGAGCAGAAGAAGAATAGAGAATAGGTAGAGAGGAATGAGTTGCAAGATATGTCATTAGACACATGGAAAGTGAGTGAATTGTCTATCCTCACTTAGATGTAATTTTTCTGAAGAAATCAAGAAAACTTGCGCTCGATGTTTAGCTGTCTGCTCCTTCTGTGTTTAATCTTTTGAGAAATCCTTCTGCACATATCTAAGTCCATAGCTAATCTATCTATGGCTAGAATTTGAGAAGTTAATTGCAATCAGGGTGAGAGAATTTTGTTTAGGAACATTCATATGTAAAGATGTTCTGAGAGTCGACAAAATTGGCGCAGATTTCATGTTCAGATAAATGAAGATTTCTCAGTGTGTGGTGTAAAGTTTTACACAAGTGAGGGCTCAAAATCTAAGTTGGAAGGTAAGCCATCTATGGCTAAAAGATCTTGATCAAACGGGATTTACTTTGGGAGAACCAGTGTTAAGAAGTTGCACGTGTCAAAGTCGCCATTGCAGAGAAGCTCTTTCAGACATAGGTAAAGTGTTTCACACATTTCTCAGTGTGTACTCAATCATTTTGAGAAATTTAACTTGGTAAAGTTGCACAATCTCAAGGCGAAGTGTTGTGCAAAGTTTTGTCAAAAACTTTACAGAATTGGTTAGTCAATGAGTGATTAATCTGCAGCAGACTTTTCTGAAGAAGTTGAATTTTTCAGAATAATCAATTTTCTTATAAATTGGTGAATGATCTCTAAATTTGGTGGAGTCTAAGGTTAATCTTGATATAGAGGTGATCTAAATTCAAGATTAACTTGTTCTTTTGGAGATTAACACTCTCCATTATTGGAGTTAGACGTCTGCGGAAGCACGCGAACAGCACAAGGAAGAAGAAGAAGCTTGGAGCACAACACACAAGAATGAATGTATTACTAGAGAATGTACAAAGATAAGTAGCCCATTAGGGCAATAGGCGTATATACAAGCCGGGGGAAAAAAACATCCTAAAGAGGGAAGAAAGTGCCCCGGCGGTCCTAGAGTGTTCACACACATCACTACCTAAATATATCAACAAATCCCCCCTGGGAGTGATGCGGTGAACAAGGAGCTGGCACTCATGTATAAGGAAGTGCCGAGCTATGTGGAAATCACTCCACAAAAGGAAGTAAGCCCAAAGCTTTGCGGAAAGCTTCAAACTTCTCCCTAGGCAGAGCCTTTGTGAAAAGGTCTGCAATGTTCTCCTGCGTGGGCACATATGCCAAGCTGATCTCCCCAACAGAGAACCTCTCCCTGACATAGTGATAATGCACCTCAATGTGCTTAGTGCGAGCATGGAACACAGGGTTCCTCGCAACTGCCAATGCGCTCTGACTGTCAGTGAAGATGGTGGTGGCAGAAGACTGGCCAACACCCAAATCAGCCATAAGGCGTCTGAGCCACACACACTCAACAGTCGCTGTGAAAGCTGCCCTATACTCAGCCTCACAACTGGAAGTGGCCACAGTAGGCTGCTTCTTGCTCAACCAAGATATACATGAGCTACCAAGCATGAAGCAAAAACCACTGGTGGACACACGAGTGTCATAGCAACCAGCCCAATCTGAGTCAGAAAAAGCATGCAAATCTGGCGGTAGTGATCCCCCCTTGGGATAAAACAACCCAAGTAGCCGAGTACCACTCAAGTAGCGAAAGATGCGCTTAACCGCTTTCCAATGCGTGACTCGTGGGCAATGCATAAACCTGCTCATCTGTGAGACAGCAAACTGAATATCTAGCCGAGTAATGCATAAGTAAATCAAGCATCCAACAGCCTGCTGATAGAGAACAGCATCAAATGCATCTCCAGCATCATGAAGACTCAATCGTAAACCTGTCTCCATAGGAGTGGCAATAGGCTTACAGTCATCAAGGCCAAAACGCTGCAATAATGTGTCAATATATTTCGTTTGACACAAAGCCATTCCACCATCAACTTGCATAAACTGAATGCCCAAATAGTGATGCAAATGCCCCAAATCAGACATCTCAAATGAGGCATGCAAATCAGCCTTGAAATCAACAATATGCTTCTCAAGAGGACCAGTGAGCAGCATGTCGTCTACATAGACAACAATGATCAAAAGCACATCATTAGCACGCTTAACATATAAGGTGCTTTCAGTTGGACTGTTCTCAAAACCATGTGCAATCAGATAGGCATGTATTTTCTCATACCAAGCACGTGGTGCTTGCTTTAAACCATATAACGCCTTCTTTAACCTGCACACCTGGTTTTCATGCCCTTTCTGCACAAAGCCACAGGGCTGAAAAACATACACTTCTTCATGCAAGTCACCATTCAGAAATGCTGTTTTAATGTCCAACTGATATACATTCCAACCATGATGGGCTGCAAGTGCACAAATGCTCCGAACAGTAGTCATACGGCATGTAGGTGCAAAGGTCTCATCAAAATCAATGCCTCTTTCCTGCGCATAACCCTTTGCAACAAGCCTAGCCTTATACCTGTCAATTGTACCATCAGGTTTACGCTTCAGCTTGTATACCCACTTAGTGCCAATGGCCTTCTTGCCAGGAGGCAAGTCACATAAAGACCATGTACCATTCTTCATTATAGCATCATATTCAGATTGCATAGCAGCCATCCAATTTTCTGAATTTTGTGCTTCATCAAAAGAAACAGGCTCATTCTCATCACAGAGACTAGATGCAGCCATAGCATAGCAATCTGATGCAAAGGAGGTACTATGGGAGCCTGAACGAGTACGATATGACAAAGGTGCATCTAATTTGCTGTCACGCAAAGTCTGCACCAGCCATTTTGGCATAGTTTTTGCCTGTTCAATATCAGCTCTCTCATCAACAAGTGCATCATGTAAATCTGCATCAGAAATGGAATGATCTGCATCATCATATGAAACCTGTAAAGGTTGAGAAGTTGCCTCATTAGGACCAGCGCTAGCCTGTCCACCTGTAAAAAGAGGCATCAAAGTATCATACATGTCTTTGGAGCTAACAGATGCCTCCTTAGTACATGAAAGCAATGGCTGAATAACATCTTCCACAAAGACAACATCACGGCTAACCAGAATGCGTTTAGTCTGTGGATGATACAGACGATAGCCTTTACTTTCAGAACTGTACCCAACAAAAATACATTTTACTGCCTTATCATCCAATTTTCTGCGATGTTGTTTAGGCACTAATGCATATGCCAAACAACCAAAAACACGCAGATGAGCAACAGATGGCTTGCGGTCATGCCAAGCCTCATATGGAGTGATAGACTGCAATGCTTTTGTGGGACACCTGTTCAGTACATATGCTGCACACATGACAGCCTCAAGCCAGAAACTATGTGGTAAAGCCTGACTTTTGACCATGCACCTCGCCATCTCCATGAGTGACCTGTTCTTTCGTTCAGCAACTCCATTCTGTTGAGGTGTATACGGCACTGTACACTGGTGTTTTATCCCACGTTCAGCCAGAAATGCATTAAAATCTGAAGACATATATTCCCCCCCACGATCAGAACGGAGGGTGCCCATTTTACATGCTGACAGATTTTCAGCCAAAACCAAAAACTGTTTGAAGCACATGAACACTTCGGACTTTGCTTTGAGTGGATATACCCATGCATGCCTGGAAAAATCATCAATGAAAGTCACGAAGTAAAGGTAATTTCCAAAAGAGGGTGTCTGCATAGGACCACAGACATCACTATGTACAAGCTGCAATTTCTGCATAGCCCGAACTGAACCATCTTTTGGAAAGGAAGAACGCTGCATTTGGCCCAAAATACAGCCTTCACAAACATGTTTTCCAGGTGCCTCAAGTTTGGGCAAAGAGGACACCATTTCAGATTTCTGCAGGCGTAACAAACTAGCAAAATTCAGATGACCAAAGCGTGCATGCCAAAGCTTTGCATCTGACATAGCCTGAGAATCATGAACTGCACATGCCGAATCATTCACAGATTTTTCATAGTCTATGAGCTTATACAGCCCACGACATAAAATGCCAGAAGCAATAATCACATCGCCATTTGAGAGATCATGGACTGTACACCTGTCATCAACGAATTTCACAACCAAGCCAATCTTGGCTAATGCAGAAACTGATAACAGGTTCTTTTTGATCCCTGGCACAAATAAAGCATCTGACAAAGTGAAAGAACTACCATCAGCAGTAGACAGAATGATCTTACCAACTCCCATAACAGGATAAGAGGAGTTATTGGCCCATGTGACAGTATTCCGTGTAGGGGCAGGCTCGAGTGAAGAGAAGAAACTGCGCTGCGAGGTAATATGTTTGGTCGCCCCACTGTCAAAGTACCAAACATCTGAGTCTACTGCAGACATGCACTGATCATGAGAAGATGGGTCAAAACTGCAGACAGTAGTAAACGCCCATTCTTCTTCCTGCACAAGATTTGCAGACTCTGTTTTTGGTGTAGAGGCCTCTGCAACAACCATTCCAGCCTCTTTCTTCTTTGCCTCTTTAGCATCCAGTTTTGGACAGTTCTTTATAATATGATCATTTCCTTTACAGTACTTGCAGAACAATTTCTGCTTTTCTGATTTCTTCTCATCTTTATCCTGGTTCTTCGATTGTGCAGCATTTGCAGATTTCTACTTACTAGTAGAAGAGCTCCATTTTCCTTTGCCCTTCTGACTAGCCAGGAAAGCTTGATCTGCAACACGCATAATGGACCTGTTCTGCCTGGACTGATCTTCCTGCAACAGAACAGAGACTAATTCCTCAAATGACAAGGCATTCGGATTGCCTTTCATCATCAATCGAAGAGTAGAGGCAAAACTCTGATATGAATCAAGAAGGCCATTCAGAACGGTCTGCACGAGTGAGCTATCTGGTATAACCTCATCAGCAGAAATCAATTGTTCCTTCAGGTCTTTGATCTTTGTAAGAAAACTATCCATCGAATCACCTTCATTCATGTGCTCACTCTCCAACTGTTTTCGGAGGTAAGCAACACGAGCCTCATTCCTAGCCTGGTACAAAGTGGTAAGTGTATCCCAAGCATCCTTTGCTGTTCTACAAGAGCGAATGTGAGGAATAATGGCACGTTTGACAGACAAAGCTATCAATGCATGTGCCTGGGCATCTCTGCCATCCCAACGAATCTGCTCTGCAGTAGGTGCAACAAAAACAGCAGCACGAACAGGAATCTGCGGAATATCATCTTTGACACCATCTTCATCAGCTCCAACACCTGTATTTGCAGTACCTGTCGTTACAGGTGTAACAGGACGTCTTTCAACACCCTGCACAATGTTCCACAATCCTTTTGCAACCAGTACATGTCGCATCATATAAGCCCATAATGGGTAGTTGGTACGATCCAACTTATCCTCAACAACCAACATACGGAATACATCACTGCTTTCAGCCATGGCTGGTGACTAAAATACCTTGATGCAGAAAATTGACTGTATCTCAAAAAGTTGAACAGAACTGCCCAGACGAGTTCTGCTAGACCTGTAGCAGACTTCGAGACGCTTAAACTGGCGAACAGAAACTAGTATATACCTTTGGCACAAAAGGACGAAATAGCCTGCACAAGCACTACGATAGTGCGTTCGGAGGTCGAAACGAGCTCAGATCGCGATTTTGGCACCACACAGCAAAGCTGTTTTGATCTCGGAAACACCCTGAGTATGCTCACCAAATTTTGTGCGAATCTGAGACTGCAAACGGAGGAGTGTCGACGGCGCCCTAGAAGAAGCAGCGACCTGCTCTGATACCAATTGTTGGAGTTAGACGTCTGCGGAAGCACGCGAACAGCACAAGGAAGAAGAAGAAGCTTGGAGCACAACACACAAGACTGAATGTATTACTAGAGAATGTACAAAGATAAGTAGCCCATTAGGGCAATAGGCGTATATACAAGCCGGGGGAAAAAAACCTCCTAAAGAGGGAAAAAAGTGCCCCGGCGGTCCTAGAGTGTTCACACACATCACTACCTAAATATATCAACAAGAAGTGTATTTACCATCTCCTCATTTGAAATGTTGAATCAAACATTGAGTAACTGATCTCATAAATTTTGAGCTTCAAAATATGTGTTTGAACTAATTCACCAAATTTCATTCTTGTGTTCACTAGCTCTCTCCTTAGATGAGCTTTCCTAGCACGGTTTCTGCTAAGATAGAGATTCTCTAACTCCAACCAAGCTTGTTGAGAGGTTTTGCAACACCTAATTTGAGGTATAATATGCTTCTTAACTCCCATAAAAATGCATGAAAATGCTATTGCATCCCTTGAATCCCATCTGGATTGCTCTTCTATAGGAATTAATCTCGTAGTAGTATGGATTCATGATGATGAAGTGGTTCCTTGGGCTCTTCTAGAAGATGAAGTAACATCTTCTCCGACTTGTCTTGTTCTTGGAAAAATTCCATTGACAATATTCCACAAGTCCTTAGATTCTAACTGATTCATCCTCATAAAACTCCACATTGGATAATTATAAATTCGTTCAAGCTTGTCTTCATGCTCAACTCTATAATCAGTCATCTTATTGAGGAGTGAGCCACGTAATCTCACATGTAGCAAGTGCTAAAGATCTCTACTCAGCCTCAGTAGATGATAATGAAAATGTAGGTTGCTTCTTGGACATCCATGAAATGACTCTTTGACCTAGCATGAAGACAGAGCCAGATGTGCTCCTTCTATCCTTCTTTGAACCAGCCCAATCAGCATCACTAAAGCCTTGAGGTTGTAATCCATCTCCATAAGGGTAGTACAACCCTTGGTTGATAGTGTGCTTGATGTACCTAAGCACTGTCTTGGCTGCATTCATATGAACATCAGTTGGTGAATTTAGAAATTGA
The DNA here is from genome assembly GCA_020310875.1 of Ceratopteris richardii. Classification (NCBI taxonomy): domain Eukaryota; kingdom Viridiplantae; phylum Streptophyta; class Polypodiopsida; order Polypodiales; family Pteridaceae; genus Ceratopteris; species Ceratopteris richardii. The sequence continues at coordinate 37,689,889 of CM035422.1, forward strand.
GAAAGAACTCCTACAACATAAGACAAGTCAGGTCTTGTGATGGTAGCATAATTAAGGCTTCCAATTATGCTTCTATGTCCTGAAATATCTTCAAGAGGTTGTCCTTCACCTACACATAACTTAGTGTTTGTATCCACAAATTGTGTGAGTGGCTTACATCCACTCATACCATGTAAAGTACATCTAGCAAGTATTTCCTTTGAGCAAGGTAAATACCATTTTCCACATAAATAACTTCAATCCCAAGAAAGTGTTTAAGAACTCTAAGATCTAAAATCTTGAATTCATTTCCAAGCTTGGCCTTGATCCATGTGATACATGCATCATCACCTCCTCTTATAATCAAGTCATCCACATATATGCATACATAGACAACTAGTCCTCCTTCCTTCTTGAGGTATAAGGAAGGATGTCCATCACTTGGCTTGTATCCACACCTGCACAAATACTCCACAAGCCTTTGATTCCATGCCCTAGGAGCTTATTTTTAAACCATACAATGTTTTTCTAAGTTTAGAAACAAAATCTAAATATTTAGGGTTCTCAAACCCTAATGGTTGAGTCATGTAGACTGTCTCATGCAAATCACCATTAAGAAAAGCATCCTTTACATCCAATTGATATATTGTCCACCTCCTAAATGTGGCAACCCCAATGATTGCCCTAATTGTGGTCATCTTTGCGACCGGGCTGAATGTTTCTTCATAGTCAATCCCATAGGATTGAGCAAATCCTTTTGCCACAAGCCTTGCTTTGTAACTAGCAATTGAACCATCAAAACTTCTCTTCACTTTATAGACCCATTTGTTGCCAATTACCTTCATCCCTTCTTGTCTTGGAACAAGGCTCCATGTGTTGTTGTTTTCAAGGGCTTTGTACTCTTCTTCCATAGCTTCTTGCCACTCCTTTGTGTCTTTGGACTCTTCATAGGTAGGAGGATCATGATCTTTGATAAACTTAGTCATGAAAGCATATTTCCTAGAAATATAACTATCATAAACTAGCCTTGAGATTGGATGTTTTACTCTTGCTTCTTGCCACTCCTTTCTTCTCCTTTTGGTGGAATGAACCTTCTTTGCCTTGGTGCCTTGATTTCTACTTTTAATGTAGCTCCCCCTTCTAACATAGGTTCTTCAAAGTCTTCAACTTCATGTCCATCTTCATCAAGCTCTACCAATCTTGCCTTTCCTTTATTTACTGATTGATGGGCTGAATCCATGCTTGAACTCCTTTGCATGCTTGGACCAATGATTTCCAAGCTATCTTGAAACCTAGCTTCATATCTTCTCTCTGCCTCTTCAATATCTTCATCTTGCAATGGAGCTTTGGAAGCATACCATGGTTTGAGTTCATCAAACATTACATCTCTAGTATCTTTAACTCCTTTGTATTAGGGTTGTAGCACCTGCAACTTTTTTTCTCCATAGCATAACCAACAAACATACATCTTTCAGCCCTTGCATCCATCTTACCTCTCAACTCTTGTGGCACATGTGTGTAGCATACACAACCAAAGATGCTAATGTGTGAAAGTTATAGTTTACTTCCACTCCATGCCTCCTCAGGTGTCATGTCATGTACCCCTGATGTGGGACACATATTCATCAAGTACACAGCAGTAGATACAACATCTACCCAATATGTTAAAGCCACATTCAGTAATATACCTATTCGTCCTCTCTGCCACCCCATTTTGTTGGGGAGTATACCTACAAGTGATTTGCCTCTTTATACCTTGGTCCTGCAAGAAATCACAAAAAGAATGGGAGAAGTATTCTCCCCCTCCATCGGACCTTAGGGTTTTGATATAGAAACCTGTCTACTTTTCAACTTGTGCCTTGAATCTTTTGAATACATCAAACACATCTGATTTTTGCTTTATACACTACAACCATACTTTTCTTCAGTAGTGATCTATGAAGGTTGCAAAGTACCTATTACCTGCAAGAAAGGGCTCTTTGGTTGGCCCCCACACATCTGTGTGCACAAAGGTCTAACACACCATGTGCTACATATCCACTCTTCTTGAAGGGCTGCCTAGTAGACTTGCCTAGTTGACAAGCTTCACACATCTCATGCAACATTTGTGATGAAAAATGTGGTAAACCTCTTACCAATTGCCTCTTCTCCATGTTTTTCAACCTTTGAATGTTGATGTGACCACACCTTTTATGCCACAAATCCAAATCTTGAATCTTCTTGTTGCCATAGGTGATGAACATTGCCTTGTTGCTTTGTTCTTTGCCAATGTCAAGAGTAAACATCCTTCCTTCCTTCTTTCCTTTGGCTATCAGCTCATTGCCATTCCTTGGGTCTTCAATAAAGCATCCTTTGTGGTTGAACTTGACTTGGTATCCCTTTTCAACCATCTGTCCAATAGAGATTAAGTTCTTTGTAATATTAGGAACATACCTCCGATAGTCCTTTTGCTTTGTGTTGCCTTAAAGCTTTACAACTCCCATTTGTTGTATCTCATGCTCTGTGTTGTCTCCTATCTCCACAAAGCCTCTTTGCTTGGGTGCTTGAAGATTGTTGAAGTACTCCTCTTTACTGGTTACTACAACCACTATCTATATACCACACCTCACCATGTGGTTGACCTTCACTTTTATGCTTCATAGCTAACAAATGTTCATTTTCTGAATTTGTTGAGGAGTTAGCATAATTACCTTGCCCTTTGTAATTTTTCCCACCTATCTTTTTCCAACAATCTTTGGCATAGTGTCCTTGCTTCCCACAATTGAAGCATCCATTTGGGTTTGGAGTAGCCTGGACCTCCATATCTTCCTCCTCTACCTCTTCATCTTCCTCTTCCTCTTGATGATTGACCTTCATCTTGGCTTGATTGACTCCCTTGATAGCTTTGGCTGCCTTTTTGGTAGTTACTTCTACCTCTTCCTCTTGAAGCACCTCTATTGCCTTTGCCTCTTCCTCCTTTGCTTGCATAGAAGATTTGGTCTTGACTACCCTTTGACTTGTTGCCTCCATGGTTGAGCTCCTCACTCACCATAAGAGAAGTAAACTCCTCAAAATCTGGTAATGAATCCCTTACATATAGAGAGGTTGTGAATGCCTTTTATTTATCATCTTCTCTAAGCCCATTAAGTGTGTGGGCAACTAGTTCATCATCATCTACAACACATCCTATTGAACCAAGTGCATCCGAGATCTCTTTTACTTTGAGTATGAAGTCATTAATGCTCTGATTTGATGACTTCCTAAGGTTGTTGATCTCATTCTTGAGCCAAATTCTTCTAGCTTTTGTAGAGGTAGAGTACAAGCTTTCTAAACACTCCCAAACCTTCTTAGATGTATCTAGGTCTTGGATATGACCTATCATGGAGTTGCTTATGTGTTGAGAAAGAATGAAGATCACTCTCCTATCCCTTTCTTCCCATTCTCTAATGGCTCTCCTTTGATTCTCAGTAGGTGTATGTGGATACATGTATGGCTTCACCTCAGTACCACTAACCAACCCCCAAAGACCCTTTCCAATGAGGAAGTTAGAGATTCTACACTTCCAAGGTTGGAGTTGCTCTTTTCAAGCTTCTCAATCTGAGTATTATAGTCTTCCATTGTGTATGAGACTATATGTGGATCATAATACCTCCTTGGATTGTGATAGATGTGAGAAAGAATGATATGTTACCTTCCCATAAGAGTCTCCACTTGTAGTGAACTTTTGATGATGATAGAAGCTCCCCCTTGCTTCAAATCCTTGTTCAAACCTTGCTGCTCTTTGCTTCAATCCTTGGCTCTCAAGCAACTTCAAGGTCTCCTCTTGATGTCTTCAATGCTCAATGATGAGCTCTAATACCACTAATGGAGTATATCCACTCCTAGTTGCAGCAGAAGAATGATAGGCCCTTCCTAGGACGAAACAGGTCACTACCACAATCCACCAAACATTGAATTGCTCTCTAGACCTAAAGATTGAACTTATGAAATTTTGCACAGTAAAAATAGACTTTTTAAGCTTTCCAACAAGCCATACATCACAAAATTTGGAGAATGTTGCCTATGTCAACCTCCTTGCACAAGACATACCAAAATCTGCCCAAACTGGTAGCTTGCACCTATGTGTACCTTCTAACACAATATACTTGCGAATATGTAGAGATCAGACCAGAGAGATTTCAAGCTCAATATAGTCAAGTTTAATGAACACTTGATACTAAGATTACGTCCAAAAGAAAGCTTACAATCATAGGAACAAAATGAGCTATCTCACAAATGAATCAGACTACTACACAAAGAGATATGGGTGATCAATGAGACGACTCTAGCAAGCAAGGGGCTAGCTTAGACCTGGAGTAAACACTCTTAATGAGAGCCTAAAAGTGCTCAAATGTTAGAGGAGGATGGCCATGACTTTGCTCCATGTCTTTGCTTATATAAGGCTCAAAACGATGGTTGTACATTTGAATTCAAAAATGCCCTCCAAATGATCCCGAATTTTCTCCATCAATTAGGTGACTAAAGGGCTGAGAAAACTCGTGGAAAAGTGGTTCTATATCCTACCAAAAAGTGTGAGTGATGTGGCACTTCAACTGAACATGAGTTCCCACACTTGAGATTGCTAAAATTCTAACATTTTCCACCTCAAAAAGTTAGTGCCATCAAACCTATAAGACACCATGTTGGCAATCCAAGAGACTAGAAATGTAATAAGGAACTAGAAATAATACTCTATCCTCAATAGGATTACATCTGCATATCGAGATGCATAACTCACATCAAATATATCTCACTAGAGAAGAAGACCATGTGAACCACTTTTCACATAACCATGCATCTAGCATGCACATAAAACCATGAGCATAAGCCTGCTCACCAAGTCTCCAAAGTGACTAAGTAGATATGAACGAATCATGGAAAAAATTTGGTAGAGTATCACCTCTAAACTGAGCAATCAAACAAGATAAACAATAACAAAAGAACAATGAGTAAGTTGTCACCATCTATCCTTGATCCAATCAAAGATAATGGAAAATACACATGCCAAAAACTGATGGCATTACATGCCAATACAATGGAAAGATGATCAAACTAATGATGACATAAACCTCAGAAACCGTATATCACAATGTCATCTCACATGCCAACCATGTGACAAGATCATGCTCTAATCTCATACGGAGGAGCTATCATAGTGATCATACATCGATAATGCCTTCAAAATCTAAAAATAAGAGCTCATGCACCATAAAATCTCTCTCAAAGAAGTTCCACAACAAAATGAACCTTCAAAAGCAATTATAGATCTTGTGGTGAAAATATGCTACTCTGTGTTTTTACTATTTTAGAGATGATAACCTCTGAACTTGGACTTTTTCTCTTCAGCAAACTTCAAGAAATATTTCTTGACTACGTGAGAAGATATAGAGCACCTCAATCGCAGGTCTGTACCTCAGAATATACTCAAAGGACACATCTACTGTCAATTTCACCTTCACCTACAATATTGTTGCTTTGTATTCTCCACTTTCGGCCATGTAGCACTTACAATTTGGAACTCTATTCTTCTAGAACCTTATATATTCTTTTTTGAGCTACGAACAACAAGTTGAATCCCTTGAATCTGACTAGAAAAACTCAAGTTATAGTACAAAAACTCACATGCTATCCAAATGATTATAGATTTCTCTTCTACATCAGTCTAAGTTTTTAGAAAATTTGGCAAATTAAAACTCCAAACCAAGTTCTACAACCTTCTCTAAATTTGTGATCTCTCTCTCTTAACTATGAATAAAACTTTAAAATAGATCGATCCAAGCTTCCTAGGTCATGTTACAACCAAAAAACCAAACAACAATCGAGAGGTACTCACCTGCACATTCACCTCTAGTGACCTAAGCTTCCATTGAAGCTTCTTGCACACAAGCCTTCACTAATCTCTGATACTAATGAAGGGCCAAGGGGAGCAAGAAGGAGATGGAGGGGGACAAAGGAGAGGAGAAACATGCACATATGCATAGGAGCCTCAAAACTCACATAATGATCTCTTTTGAAGCAATGCTCTATATATGCTATATATCTATGAATATAGAAATAACATAACAATTTCCTTACAACCCCAACAACACACACACACACATACACATATATATATATATATATATATATATATATATATATATATATATATATATATATATAGAGAGAGAGAGAGAGAGGAGAGAGAGGGAGAAAGAGGGATATATATATATATATATATATATATATATATATATATATATATATATATATATATATATATATATATATATATATATATATATATATATGTATATATATATATATATATATATACATACATATATATATATACACACACACACATATATATGTGTGTGTGTATTTATTGATGGAGAGTGTTAATCTCCAAAAGAACAAGTTAACCTTGAATTTAGATCACCTCTATATCAAGATCAACTTTAGACTTCACCTAATTTAGAGAATCTTCACCAAATTATCAGAAAATTGATTATTCTGAAAATTTCAGTTTCTTCAGAAAAGTCTGCTGCAGATTAGTCACTCATTGACTAATCAATCCTGTAAAGTTTTTGATAAAACTTTGCACAACACTTCGCCTTAAGGTTGCGCAACTTTGCCAAGTTAAATCTCTTAAAAAGATTAAGTACACATTGAGAAATGTGTGAAACACTTTACCTATGTCTGAAAGTGCTTCTCTGCAATGGCGAATTTGACACCTGCAACTTCTTAGCACTGGTTCTCCCAACTCTGAACCCGTTTGATCAAGATCTTCTAGCCATAGATAGCTTACCTTCCAACTTAGATTTTGAGCCCTCACTTGTGTAAAACTTTACACTGTGGACTGAGCAATGATCATTTCATTGAAGATGAAATGTGCGCCAGATTTCTCGACTGTTAGAACATTCTTACATATGAATGTTCCTAAACAAAATTCTCACAACCTGATTACAATTAACTTCTCAAATTCTAGCCATAGATAGATTAGCTATGGACTTAGATACGTGCAAAAGGATTTCTCAAAAGATTAAACACAGAGGGAGCAGACAGCAAAATATCGGGCGCAAAATTTTTCGATTTCTCAGAAAATTTACATCTAAGTGAGGATGGACAATTCACTCACTCTTCATGTGTCTAATGACATTAATTTCTCTCTCCCTATTCTCAAATCTTCTTCTGCTCTACTTGCCCGACATTTTCAAACATATTTATAGATGAATATATACAAGTGTATGACTTAAACAAGAGTATAAGTCAGCTAATGTACATATGTGTACATATCTTTGAGTTTTCTGAAAATGTCCTTCCTTCAACCATCTGACTTTGTTTCCTTCTTGACTCCTTGACTTCATTTCTCCATAATCCTTCAATTGATGATTGTCATGCACCAACAGCTCCCCCTCAATCATTAATTGAGGTTCTTTTCTATCTTCTTTACTCCAGCCATATCCTTGAATCTTTGTAGTTTTGGTCCATCTAGACTTTTAGTCATCATATCTGCAACTTGATCTTTTGTGGGAGTGTGTATGACTTCAATCTCTTTCTCAATGACCTTCTCTCTCAGAAAATGATACTGTATTTCAATATGCTTAGTTCTAGCATGAAATACAGGATTAGCTGCCAAGTATAATGAACTCATATTGTCTCCACAAATAATAGGAGTACTCTGAATCACATCAAAAACTTTCAAAAGTGTCTTTAGCCATATTACCTCTTTTGCAGCTTCCACCATACCTTTATATTCTGCCTCTGTGGATGACAAAGCAACTGTATGTTGCTTCTTGGAACACCATGAAATCAATTTGTCTCCTACATAGCACAAGTATCCATGTGTTGATCTTCTATCATCCACATTACCTGCCCAATCTGCATCACTATATATCTTGATTCTTGTATCTGAAGTAAACCCATAGTACAACCCTTCTTTGAGTGTACCCTTGATGTACCTAAGTACTCTTTGTCCTGCAATCCAATGTTCCTTTCTAGGACAATGCATGAATTGTGAAAGCACACCAACTGCATATGACAAGTCAGGCCTTGTCAATGTAGCATAAATCAAGCTACCAACCAAACTTTGATAGAGTTTCATATCTCTGAACTCTTCTCCTCCAAACCTAGTCAATTTATGGTTCACTTCCAAAGGTGTAGGTGCAACCCTGCAATCTTCCATTTTAAATTTGGTTAGCAAATTTTTAAGATACCTTTCTTGGGTCACATATACTCCATGTTGAGTATAAGAGATCTCCATTCCCAAGAAGAATGATAGGTTCCCCAAATCACTGATTTTGAACTCTTTCTCCATCTGCTTCTTGATCATTTGTATCCCTTTATCATCTGTTCCTGTAAGTATTATGTCATCAACATAAATACAAACATAAATAAATCCATCTTCACTTGCTTTGACTAGCAAGCTACTATCTGCCTTTGATGCTTGAAATCCAAGATCATTCAAGAATTTTACAAGCCTATAATTCCAAGCCCTTGGGGCTTGCTTCAACCCATACAAAGCTCTCTTGAGCTTACATACATAATTTGGACTCACTTGATCTTTGAACCCATCTGGTTGCTCCATGTAGACTTCATCTGAAATGTAACCATTCAAGAAAGCATTTTTAACATCTAATTGAGACAACTTCCAACCTTTACAAGCAGCAATTGCTATGAGTGTCCTGATGGTTGTCATCTTTGCCACAAGACTATAGGTCTCATCATAGTCCACTCCATATGTCTGTGCATACCCTTTCACAACAAGTCTAGCTTTGTATCTAGACACACTTCCATCTGCAAATCTTTTAGTCTTGTAAACCCACTTACATCCAATGATCTTCTGACTATTAGGTTTAGGAACCAAATCCCATGTTTGATTCTCTATCAATGCATCATACTCCTCTTGCATAGCATCTTCCCAATTCTTCTTCCCTTTGGCTTCTTCATATGTAGAAGGGTCTTCATCTACTTTTACCAAATAAGCATAATCTTTAGTAGTCAAGAATGAAGTGTCATAGCTATACCTTGTAGGTTGCCATTTGTGCCTAGATGATCTCCTAACTTCTGCACTTCTTGAGGTCTCTGGTTCATCACATTCTGGATCAAACCTTGGCCTCTCTTCAACTTCAATCTGCACTTCATTACTCTCACTTTCATCAAGTAATTGAACCTTTGCTTTACCTTTTCTTTGTTCCACTACTTCTTCATCATCTGCATGTACATTATATTTACCTGCATACCAAGTACCTTGCTCATCAAATGTAACATCCTTGGATACAATAAATTGCTTTGTGGATGGACTCCACAACCTGTATCCCATTTGCTTATCATCATAACCAATGAATACATACTTCTCTGCCTTAGGCTCCAACTTATGCCTCAATTGAGATGGCACATATGCATATGCCAAGCATCCAAATATTCTGCAATGATCCAAGGTAGGTTTCTTACCCCACCAAGCTTCATATGGTGTCATACCCTGCAAAGATTTACAAGGCAATCTATTAACCAAATATGTAGCTGTATTAACAGCCTCAGCCCACAAATAATTTGGGCAATTCTTCTCTTTCATCATGGACCTTGCAAATTCAACAAGAGTCCTATTTCTTCTTTCTGCTACCCCATTTTGTTGAGGAGAGTACCTGCAAGTAACTTCTCTCTTTATACCTGCATTCCACAAATAATCATTGAACTCATTTGAAAAATACTCTCCCCCTCCATCTGACCTTAGTCTCTTCGATTTTTGACCTGTAATCCTTTCTGCATATGCATGGTAGTGTTTAAATGTATTAAACACTTCTGACTTTTCCTTAATCACATAAATTGTGATCCACCTGGTAGCATCATCAACATATATGACATAATATCTTGAACCATTTATGCTAAAGTCCTTTGAAGGACCCCACACATCTGTATGCACCAATTCAAGTCTTTCTGAATACATAAATCCATGCTTGGAATAGGATTGCTTATGAGCCTTACCTAATTGACATGCCTCACATCTGTATGTCATGTGTTGACCTGCAATGTTAGGCATTCCAAGCACTGAATCATTGTTAATCATTTCTTTGATACCTCTTTCATTAAAGTGTCCAATTCTTTTGTGCCAAAGATCCAATTCTGACACCTTCTGCTCTCCATATGTGAACATAGCATGTACAACATTTCCTTGTACCTTCAATGTGAAAAGCCTTCCTTCTTTCTTTCCTGCAATAACTTGTTTATACCCTTGACTAGGGTCTTCCACATAAACTCCATCATTTGTGAACCTTACCTCATATCCTTTTTCCACAATTTGACCTACACTGATCAAATTCTTTGGAATTGTGGGAACATAAAGTACCTTACTCAGAAGAGTGCTCCCATCCTTAGCTTTGACTGAACCAATTGACTTTACCTTATGCTTTGTATTATCACCTGTCTGTACTGTATGATTAATTGCATTATGATCTAGGTCAGTCATCAAAGCAATATTTCCACTCAAATGATTACTACATCCTGAATCAATATAAAACACTCTCATGTCCTCATGTGAAGTTTCACATGTATTCATAATGAGAGTTGAGTCCTCCTTTTGATCTGATGCATAGTTGTAGTAGGTGTTATTATAGGATTGACTTTGGAAGTTTCTTCCACCACCTCTTCCAAAAGAATTCCTACCACCTCTACCTCTGAAATTTCCTCTCTGAAATCTACCTCCTCTTCCTCTTTGATTAAAGTTCTGATAATTATCATTGTTTTGATTATTATGCCAACAATCATGAGATAGATGATTGGTCTTACCACATATCCAACAAGCTCTTGCATTCTCTTTGTTGTTTCTGCCTCTTCCTCTACTTCTGCCATTTCCTCTTCCTCTTATGAAGTTTGCTTGGTTTGAAGTACCTTCTTCTTCACCTGATTGTTGCTTCCCTTTGTTGGCTTTCTTCTTGTCTTTAGAATACATTGCATGCCCTGCACTCTTATCAACATCTCCTTTGACATCATTCTCAAAAGTTAGCATATGACCTAACAATTGATTCAAATCAGGAGTAAAGTGATCTAATGAAAGTTCTGTAGATAAAATGAAAGGCTTCCATTTCTCATCTCCTCTTAGTCCTGTGAGTATTTGTCTTACCAATTTGTCTTCTTCAATATCTTCATCAACTGCACCTAAAGAATCTGCAATGTCCTTCATCTTTGTCACATAATCAGAAATTGATTGTGAGGCCTTCTTCTTGAAGGTAGTAAACTCTGCCCATAGTGAAGCCTTCCTTGATTTGGTTGTATTTTGGAAATGCTCTTCCAAAGCATTCCAAATGTCACAAGCACTTTCAAGTCCTCTAATGTGAGGAAGCAAATAGTCATTGACTGCCATGTAGATGATGCTTCTTGCTTGAGCATCCTTCTTCATCCAATTCTTCAAATCTGCAAGCTCCTCCCTAGTTGGAACACTAGGATCTCTGAATTCTGGCTTTTCTTCATCTCCTGTGATGTATCCTATCAAATCTTTGCTCATAAGGTGAGCTTCCATCCTCATAGACCATGCAGGATAGTTCTCTCTATCCAATTTTTCAATTTGGAGACTATCTCCCATCTTTACTTCACCTGTAGCTTCAAATCTTTAACCTTTACAGATAATAAATGTACCTTTACTTCGAATGTTGCTCCTTCTGATCCTTTTGATGCTCTTTGTATGTCTTCCTTTGATCTTTCTTCAACCTTTACCCTTCTGCACCTTCAAAATGTAAAGTTTTGTATTTCTGCAGTAGTCGGAGTCTTCTTCACTTCAATTTTGACACAACCTGCTCTGATACCACTGATGGAGAGTGTTAATCTCCAAAAGAACAAGTTAAACTTGAATTTAGATCACCTCTATATCAAGATCAACTTTAGACTCCACCTAATTTAGAGAATCTTCACCAAATTATCAGAAAATTGATTATTCTGAAAATTTAAGTTTCTTCAGAAAAGTCTGCTGTAGATTAGTCACTCATTGACTAATCAATCCTGTAAAGTTTTTGATAAAACTTTGCACAACACTTCGCCTTAAGGTTGCGCAACTTTGCCAAGTTAAATCTCTTAAAAAGATTAAGTACACATTGAGAAATGTGTGAAACACTTTACCTATGTCTGAAAGTGCTTCTCTGCAATGGCGACTTTGACACTTGCAACTTCTTAGCACTGGTTCTCCCAACTCTGAACCCGTTTGATCAAGATCTTCTAGCCATAGATAGCTTACCTTCCAACTTAGATTTTGAGCCCTCACTTGTGTAAAACTTTACACTGTGGACTGAGCAATGATCATTTCATTGAAGATGAAATGTGCGCCAAATTTCTCGACTGTTAGAACATTCTTACATATGAATGTTCCTAAACAAAATTCTCACAACCTGATTACAATTAACTTCTCAAATTCTAGCCATAGATAGATTAGCTATGGACTTAGATACGTGCAAAAGGATTTCTCAAAAGATTAAACACAGAGGGAGCAGACAGCAAAATATCGGGCGCAAAATTTTTCGATTTCTCAGAAAATTTACATCTAAGTGAGGATGGACAATTCACTCACTCTTCATGTGTCTAATGACATTAATTTCTCTCTCCCTATTCTCATATCTTCTTCTGCTCTACTTGCCCGATATTTTCAAACATATTTATAGATGAATATATACAAGTGTATGACTTAAACAAGAGTATAAGTCAGCTAATGTACATATGTGTACATATCTTTGAGTTTTCTGAAAATGTCCTTCCTTCAACCATCTGACTTTGTTTCCTTCTTGACTCCTTGACTTCATTTCTCCATAATCCTTCAATTGATGATTGTCATGCACCAACAGCTCCCCCTCAATCATTAATTGAGGTTCTTTTCTATCTTCTTTACTCCAGCCATATCCTTGAATCTTTGTAGTTTTGGTCCATCTAGACTTTTAGTCATCATATCTGCAACTTGATCTTTTGTGGGAGTGTGTATGACTTCAATCTCTTTCTCAATGACCTTCTCTCTCAGAAAATGATACTGTATTTCAATATGCTTAGTTCTAGCATGAAATACAGGATTAGCTGCCAAGTATAATGAACTCATATTGTCTCCACAAATAATAGGAGTACTCTGAATCACATCAAAAACTTTCAAAAGTGTCTTTAGCCATATTACCTCTTTTGCAGCTTCCACCATACCTTTATATTCTGCCTCTGTGGATGACAAAGCAACTGTATGTTGCTTCTTGGAACACCATGAAATCAATTTGTCTCCTACATAGCACAAGTATCCATGTGTTGATCTTCTATCATCCACATTACCTGCCCAATCTGCATCACTATATATCTTGATTCTTGTATCTGAAGTAAACCCATAGTACAACCCTTCTTTGAGTGTACCCTTGATGTACCTAAGTACTCTTTGTCCTGCAATCCAATGTTCCTTTCTAGGACAATGCATGAATTGTGAAAGCACACCAACTGCATATGACAAGTCAGGCCTTGTCAATGTAGCATAAATCAAGCTACCAACCAAACTTTGATAGAGTTTCATATCTCTGAACTCTTCTCCTCCAAACCTAGTCAATTTATGGTTCACTTCCAAAGGTGTAGGTGCAACCCTGCAATCTTCCATTTTAAATTTGGTTAGCAAATTTTTAAGATACCTTTCTTGGGTCACATATACTCCATGTTGAGTATAAGAGATCTCCATTCCCAAGAAGAATGATAGGTTCCCCAAATCACTGATTTTGAACTCTTTCTCCATCTGCTTCTTGATCATTTGTATCCCTTTATCATCTGTTCCTGTAAGTATTATGTCATCAACATAAATACAAACATAAATAAATCCATCTTCACTTGCTTTGACTAGCAAGCTACTATCTGCCTTTGATGCTTGAAATCCAAGATCATTCAAGAATTTTACAAGCCTATAATTCCAAGCCCTTGGGGCTTGCTTCAACCCATACAAAGCTCTCTTGAGCTTACATACATAATTTGGACTCACTTGATCTTTGAACCCATCTGGTTGCTCCATGTAGACTTCATCTGAAATGTAACCATTCAAGAAAGCATTTTTAACATCTAATTGAGACAACTTCCAACCTTTACAAGCAGCAATTGCTATGAGTGTCCTGATGGTTGTCATCTTTGCCACAAGACTATAGGTCTCATCATAGTCCACTCCATATGTCTGTGCATACCCTTTCACAACAAGTCTAGCTTTGTATCTAGACACACTTCCATCTGCAAATCTTTTAGTCTTGTAAACCCACTTACATCCAATGATCTTCTGACTATTAGGTTTAGGAACCAAATCCCATGTTTGATTCTCTATCAATGCATCATACTCCTCTTGCATAGCATCTTCCCAATTCTTCTTCCCTTTGGCTTCTTCATATGTAGAAGGGTCTTCATCTGCTTTTACCAAATAAGCATAATCTTTAGTAGTCAAGAATGAAGTGTCATAGCTATACCTTGTAGGTTGCCATTTGTGCCTAGATGATCTCCTAACTTCTGCACTTCTTGAGGTCTCTGGTTCATCACATTCTGGATCAAACCTTGGCCTCTCTTCAACTTCAATCTGCACTTCATTACTCTCACTTTCATCAAGTAATTGAACCTTTGCTTTACCTTTTCTTTGTTCCACTACTTCTTCATCATCTGCATGTACATTATATTTACCTGCATACCAAGTACCTTGCTCATCAAATGTAACATCCTTGGATACAATAAATTGCTTTGTGGATGGACTCCACAACCTGTATCCCATTTGCTTATCATCATAACCAATGAATACATACTTCTCTGCCTTAGGCTCCAACTTATGCCTCAATTGAGATGGCACATATGCATATGCCAAGCATCCAAATATTCTGCAATGATCCAAGGTAGGTTTCTTACCCCACCAAGCTTCATATGGTGTCATACCCTGCAAAGATTTACAAGGCAATCTATTAACCAAATATGTAGCTGTATTAACAGCCTCAGCCCACAAATAATTTGGGCAATTCTTCTCTTTCATCATGGACCTTGCAAATTCAACAAGAGTCCTATTTCTTCTTTCTGCTACCCCATTTTGTTGAGGAGAGTACCTGCAAGTAACTTCTCTCTTTATACCTGCATTCCACAAATAATCATTGAACTCATTTGAAAAATACTCTCCCCCTCCATCTGACCTTAGTCTCTTCAATTTTTGACCTGTAATCCTTTCTGCATATGCATGGTAGTGTTTAAATGTATTAAACACTTCTGACTTTTCCTTAATCACATAAATTGTGATCCACCTGGTAGCATCATCAACATATATGACATAATATCTTGAACCATTTATGCTAAAGTCCTTTGAAGGACCCCACACATCTGTATGCACCAATTCAAGTCTTTCTGAATACATAAATCCATGCTTGGAATAGGATTGCTTATGAGCCTTACCTAATTGACATGCCTCACATCTGTATGTCATGTGTTGACCTGCAATGTTAGGCATTCCAAGCACTGAATCATTGTTAATCATTTCTTTGATACCTCTTTCATTAAAGTGTCCAATTCTTTTGTGCCAAAGATCCAATTCTGACACCTTCTGCTCTCCATATGTGAACATAGCATGTCCAACATTTCCTTGTACCTTCAATGTGAAAAGCCTTCCTTCTTTCTTTCCTGCAATAACTTGTTTATACCCTTGACTAGGGTCTTCCACATAAACTCCATCATTTGTGAACCTTACCTCATATCCTTTTTCCACAATTTGACCTACACTGATCAAATTCTTTGGAATTGTGGGAACATAAAGTACCTTACTCAGAAGAGTGCTCCCATCCTTAGCTTTGACTGAACCAATTGACTTTACCTTATGCTTTGTATTATCACCTGTCTGTACTGTATGATTAATTGCATTATGATCTAGGTCAGTCATCAAAGCAATATTTCCACTCAAATGATTACTACATCCTGAATCAATATAAAACACTCTCATGTCCTCATGTGAAGTTTCACATGTATTCATAATGAGAGTTGAGTCCTCCTTTTGATCTGATGCATAGTTGTAGTAGGTGTTATTATAGGATTGACTTTGGAAGTTTCTTCCACCACCTCTTCCAAAAGAATTCCTACCACCTCTACCTCTGAAATTTCCTCTCTGAAATCTACCTCCTCTTCCTCTTTGATTAAAGTTCTGATAATTACCATTGTTTTGATTATTATGCCAACAATCATGAGATAGATGATTGGTCTTACCACATATCCAACAAGCTCTTGCATTCTCTTTGTTGTTTCTGCCTCTTCCTCTACTTCTGCCATTTCCTCTTCCTCTTATGAAGTTTGCTTGGTTTGAAGTACCTTCTTCTTCACCTGATTGTTGCTTCCCTTTGTTGGCTTTCTTCTTGTCTTTAGAATACATTGCATGCCCTGCACTCTTATCAACATCTCCTTTGACATCATTCTCAAAAGTTAGCATATGACCTAACAATTGATTCAAATCAGGAGTAAAGTGATCTAATGAAAGTTCTGTAGATAAAATGAAAGGCTTCCATTTCTCATCTCCTCTTAGTCCTGTGAGTATTTGTCTTACCAATTTGTCTTCTTCAATATCTTCATCAACTGCACCTAAAGAATCTGCAATGTCCTTCATCTTTGTCACATAATCAGAAATTGATTGTGAGGCCTTCTTCTTGAAGGTAGTAAACTCTGCCCATAGTGAAGCCTTCCTTGATTTGGTTGTATTTTGGAAATGCTCTTCCAAAGCATTCCAAATGTCACAAGCACTTTCAAGTCCTCTAATGTGAGGAAGCAAATAGTCATTGACTGCCATGTAGATGATGCTTCTTGCTTGAGCATCCTTCTTCATCCAATTCTTCAAATCTGCAAGCTCCTCCCTAGTTGGAACACTAGGATCTCTGAATTTTGGCTTTTCTTCATCTCCTGTGATGTATCCTATCAAATCTTTGCTCATAAGGTGAGCTTCCATCCTCATAGACCATGCAGGATAGTTCTCTCTATCCAATTTTTCAATTTGGAGACTATCTCCCATCTTTACTTCACCTGTAGCTTCAAATCTTTAACCTTTACAGATAATAAATGTACCTTTACTTCGAATGTTGCTCCTTCTGATCCTTTTGATGCTCTTTGTATGTCTTCCTTTGATCTTTCTTCAACCTTTACCCTTCTGCACCTTCAAAATGTAAAGTTTTGTATTTCTGCAGTAGTCGGAGTCTTCTTCACTTCAATTTTGACACAACCTGCTCTGATACCACTGATGGAGAGTGTTAATCTCCAAAAGAACAAGTTAACCTTGAATTTAGATCACCTCTATATCAAGATCAACTTTAGACTCCACCTAATTTAGAGAATCTTCACCAAATTATCAGAAAATTGATTATTCTGAAAATTTCAGTTTCTTCAGAAAAGTCTGCTGCAGATTAGTCACTCATTGACTAATCAATCCTGTAAAGTTTTTGATAAAACTTTGCACAACACTTCGCCTTAAGGTTGCGCAACTTTGCCAAGTTAAATCTCTTAAAAAGATTAAGTACACATTGAGAAATGTGTGAAACACTTTACCTATGTCTGAAAGTGCTTCTCTGCAATGGCGACTTTGACACCTGCAACTTCTTAGCACTGGTTCTCCCAACTCTGAACCCGTTTGATCAAGATCTTCTAGCCATAGATAGCTTACCTTCCAACTTAGATTTTGAGCCCTCACTTGTGTAAAACTTTACACTGTGGACTGAGCAATGATCATTTCATTGAAGATGAAATGTGCGCCAGATTTCTCGACTGTTAGAACATTCTTACATATGAATGTTCCTAAACAAAATTCTCACAACCTGATTACAATTAACTTCTCAAATTCTAGCCATAGATAGATTAGCTATGGACTTAGATACGTGCAAAAGGATTTCTCAAAAGATTAAACACAGAGGGAGCAGACAGCAAAATATCGGGCGCAAAATTTTTCGATTTCTCAGAAAATTTACATCTAAGTGAGGATGGACAATTCACTCACTCTTCATGTGTCTAATGACATTAATTTCTCTCTCCCTATTCTCAAATCTTCTTCTGCTCTACTTGCCCGACATTTTCAAACATATTTATAGATGAATATATACAAGTGTATGACTTAAACAAGAGTATAAGTCAGCTAATGTACATATGTGTACATATCTTTGAGTTTTCTGAAAATGTCCTTCCTTCAACCATCTGACTTTGTTTCCTTCTTGACTCCTTGACTTCATTTCTCCATAATCCTTCAATTGATGATTGTCATGCACCAACATTTATTTCTCTCTCTCTATCTCTCTCACTC
>CM035422.1:37715635-37813135 GCA_020310875.1 Ceratopteris richardii
TAAGTCAGAAAAAGCATGCAAATTTGGCGGTAGTGATCCCCCCTTGGGATAAAACAACCCAAGTAGTCGAGTACCACTCAAGTAGCGAAAGATGCACTTAACCGCCTTCTAATACATGACTCCTGGGCAATGCATAAACCTCTTATCTGTGAGACAACAAACTAAATATCTGGCCGAGTAATGCATAAGTAAATCAAGCATCCAACAGCCTGTTTATAGAGAACAACATCAAATGCATCTCTAGCATCATGAAGACTCAATCGTAAACCTGTCTCCATAGGAGTGGCAATAGGCTTACAGTCTTCAAGGCCAAAATGCTGCAATAATGTTTCAATATATTTGTTTGACACAAAGCCATTCCACCATCAACTTGCATAAACTGAATGCCCAAATAGTGATGCAAATGCCCCAAATCAGACATCTCAAATGAGGCATGCAAATCAGGCTTGAAATCAGCAATATGCTTCTCAATAGGATCAGTGAGCAGCATGTCGTCAACATAGACAACAATGATCAGAAGCACTTCATTAGCATGCTTAACATATAAGGTGCTTTCAGTTGGACTGTTCTCAAAACCATGTGCAACCAGATAGGCATGTATCTTCTCATACCAAGCACGTGGTGCTTGCTTTAAACCATATAATGCCTTCTTTAACCTACACACCTGGTTTTCATGCCCTTTCTGCACAAATCCACGGGGTTGAAAAACATACACTTCTTCATGCAAGCCACCATTCAGAAATGTTGTTTTAATGTCCAACTGATGTACATTCCAACCATGATGGGCTGCAAGTGCACAAATGCCCCGAACAGTAGTCATACGGCATGTACCATCAGGTTTACGCTTCAGCTTGTATACCCACTTCGTGCCAATGGCCTTCTTGCCAGGAGGCAAGTCACATAAAGACCATGTACCATTCTTCATTATAGCATCATATTCAGATTGCATAGCAGCCATCCAATTTTCTGAATTCTTTGCTTCATCAAAAGAAACAGGCTCATTCTCATCACAAAGACTAGACGCAACCATAGCATAGCAATCAGATGCAAAGGAGGCACTCTGAGAGCCTGAACGAGTACGATATGACAAAGGTGCATCTAATTTCCTGTCACGCAAAGCTTGCACCAGCCATTTTGGCATAGTTTTTGCCTGGTCAATATCAGCTCTCTCATCAACAAGTGCATCATGTAAATCTGCATCAGAAATGGAATGATCTGCATCATCATATGAAACCTACAAAGGCTGAAAAGTTGCCTCATTAGGACCAGCACTAGATTTTCCACCTATAAAAAGAGGCATCAAAGTATCATACATGTCTTTGGAGCTAACAAATGTCTCCTTAGTACATGAAAGCAATGGCTGAATAGCATCTTCCACAAAGACAACATCACGGCTAACCAAAATGCATTTAGTCTATGGATGATACAGACGATAGCCTTTACTTTCAGAACTGTACCCAACAAAAATACAATTTTACTGCCTTATCATCCAATTTTCTGTGATGTTGTTTAGGCACTAGTGCATATGCCAAACAACCAAAAACACAAAGATGAGCAACAGATGGCTTGCGGTCATGCCAAGCCTCATATGGAGTGATAGACTGCAGCGCTTTAGTGGGACACCTGTTCAGTACATATGTTGCACACATGATAGCCTCAAGCCAAAAACTATGTGGTAAAGCATGACTTTTGACCATGCACCTCGCCATCTCCATGAGTGACTTGTTCTTTCGTTTAGCAACTCCATTTTGTTGAGGTGTATACGGCACTGTACACTGGTGTTTTATCCCACGTTCAGCCAGAAATGCATTAAAATGAGAAGACATATATTCCTCCCCTCGATCAGAACGGAGGGTGCCCATTTTACATGCTGACAAATTTTCAGCCAAAACCAAAAACTATTTAAATCACATGAACACTTCGGACTTTACTTTGAGTGGATATACCCATGCATGCCTGGAAAAATCATCAATGAAAGTCACGAAGTAAAGGTAATTTCCAAAAGAGGGTGGTTGCATAGGACCACAGACATCACTATGTACAAGCTGCAAGTTTTGTGGAGCCCAAACTGAACCATCTTTTGGAAAGGAGGAACGCTGCATTTTGCCCAAAATACAGCCTTCACAAACATGTTTTCCAAGTGCCTCAAGTTTGGGCAAAGAGGAAACCATTTCAGATTTCTGCAGGCGTAGCAAACTAGCAAAAGTCAGATGACCAAAGCGTGCATGCCAAAGCTTTGCATCTAACATAGCCTGAGAATCATTTACTGCACATGCCAAATCATTTTCAGATCTTTCATAGTCTATGAGCTTATATAGCCCACGACATAAAATGCCAGAAGCAATAATAACATCTCCATTTGACAGATCATGAACTGTACATCTGCCATCAACAAATTTCACAACCAAGCTAATCTTGGCTAATGTAGAAACTGATGACAGATTCTTCTTGATCCCTGGCACAAATAAAGCATCTGAAAAAGTGAAAGAACTACCATCAGTAGTAGTCAAAATGATCTTACCAACTCCCATAACAGGATAAGAGGAGTTATTGGCGCATGTAATAGTATTCCCTGTAGAGGCAGGCTCGAGTGAAGAGAAGAAACTGCGCTGCGAGGTAATATGTTTGGTCGCCCCACTGTCAAATTACCAAACATCTGAGTCTACTATAGACATGCATTGATCATGAGAAGATGGGTCAAAACTGTAGACAGTAGTAAACGCCCATTCTTCTTCCTGCACAAGATTTGCAGACTTTGTTTTTGGTGTAGAGGCCTCTGCAACAACCATTCAAGCCTCTTTCTTCTTTGCCTCTTTAGCAGACAGTTTTGGACAGTTCTTTATGATATGATCATTCCCTTTACAGTACTTACAAAACAATTTTTACTTTTCTGATTTCTTCTCATCTTTATCTTCCTTCTTCGAATATGCAAAATTAGCAGATTTCTGCTTACTGGTTGAAGAGCTTCGTTTTCCTTTGCCCTTCTAACTAGCCACGAAAGCTTGATCTGCAACTCGCATAATGGACCTGTTTTGCCTGGAGTGATCTTCCTGCAACAGAACAGAGACTAACTCCTCAAATGACAAGGCATTTGGATTGCCTTTCATCATCAACCGAAGAGTAGAAGCAAAACTCTGATATGAATCAGGAAGACCATTCAGAGCGGTCTTCATAAGTGAGCTATCTAGTATAACCTCATCAGCAGAAATCAATTGTTCCTTCAAGTCTTTGATCTTTGTTAGGAAACGGTCCATAGAATCACCTTCATTCATGTGCTCACTCTCCAATTGTTTTCGGAGGTAAGCAACACGAGCCTCATTCCTAGCTTGGTACAATGTGGTAAAGTGTAACCCAAGCATCCTTAGTTGTTCTGCAAGAGCGAATATGAAGAATAATGGCACGTTTGACAGACAAAGCTATCAATGCATGTGCCTCGGCATCTCTGCCATCCCAACGAATCTGCTCTGCAATAGGTGCAACAGAAACAGTAGCACGAATAGGAATCTGTGGAATATCATCTTCGACACCATCTTCATCAGTGGTCGGCGACTAAAATACCTTGATGCAGAAAATCGACTGTATCTCAAAAAGTTGAACAAAACTGCCCCAACGAATTCTGCTAGACCTGTAGCAGACTTTGAGATGCTTATATTGGCGAACAGAAACTGGTATATATCTTTGGCACAAAAGGATAAAATAGCTTGCACAAGCGCTGTGATAATGCATTCAGAGGCCGAAAAGAGCTCAGATCGCGATTTTGGCACCACAAAGCGAAGCCGTTTTGATCTCTGAAACACCCTGAGTATGCTCACCAAATTTCGTGCAAATCTGAGACTGCAAATGGAGGAGTGTCGACGATGCCCTAGATGAAGCAACGACCTGCTCTAATACCAACTGTTGGAGTTAGATGTCTGTGGAAGCACACGAATAGCACAAGGAAGAAGAAGAAGCTTGGAGCACAACACACAAGACTGAATGTATTACTCGAGAATGTACAAAGATGAGTAGCCCATTAGGGCAATAGGCATATATACAAGCCGGTGAAAAAAAACCTCCTAAAGAGGGAAAAAAGTGCCCCGGCGGTTGTTGGCAGCAACAGTCAAGACACCGAAGGACTCACAAGACAAGGAAGCCAAAGAAGGGAGCTAGAGCGGAGAGAAGGCACAAGCAGACTAAGTAGTCAATGAAGATCTGGCAAGTAGGCCATTCAAATTTTTCCAAAACAACATCTTCATAACAGTGATTCTCATCACTACAAATCATTGTAAATACCATTTCACCTTTTTGTAACTCCATTTTGTGCAAGCCGAGGAGTCCTTTGAGCAGTATCAAAAGTATCAAAAGTATCATCGTACCAATTTTCATGATTTTTAGACTCCGTTTGAGCCTCCAAATAGGCCCTAGAACCTAATTTTTAACTAGGCCGGACACTAGGTGTGGACAGGGCCAAAAGCTAGTCAAAAACTATAAATAGAGCTAGAGAGCTCATTTTTGAGGTTAGCTTGTAATAGATTTGAACTTTTATGAGCATTTTGGAAGCAATCTAAAAGAACTCCATTGTCTTTCTCTTTGTCTTGTTGTGTGTGCACGTGTGTGTGTATGTGTGTGCATGTTGGTGTGCTTCTCACTCACGCACTTGTGCCTTCACTTGCTCGAGGTCATCATACCATCCTCACGTCTTCCCGGATTGACATTAGAGGAGGTGCTACTCATCACTGAGTTACACCAAATTTTGGCGCCATTGCCGGGGGACCGAGCTTTGAGGACGAGCGTGTGATGGTAAGACGTAGAGTTGAGGCATTGGAGTCATAGGTATTTCCTTCAATTTTATCTATTTTCTTTTGTTTTCTTCACCATCTTAATCACCACCATTATCATCACCATCTTCCACGTCCATCTCCATCATCGCAAAAATTTCAGCTTTTTCGTCATATCACCACACCCACACCATTTCCCTCATTTCACTTGTGAGAGAGAGCGAGAGAGCATTTGTGTGCTTGTGCTTTTTTCTGTATTTTTTGAGATTTTCTGCAGGAATCAGCATGCCCAGAAGCTGCACCAGCTCCAGCAGGTAAAAAATTTGACTGTGCAGGTCCTGAGGTGTTGACCTCTGTCAATCGCGATCGATAGAAAAAATGGTCCTTTTGCTAAACTAAGTACATAATCATGATGTGCATGCTTAGAGCTTCCTAAATATGTGCTTAAAATTTTGATATGTCTCTGTTTTCTATCAATCACCATTGACCTGTCAATCGCGATCGACAAATGACGACGGACACTTGTCGACAGCTCTGCCACTCGCGATCGACACCTCGATCGCGACCGACTGAATCAACGACCGACTGAACCACGACCGAAAGATTTTGCATGCGCCACGTGTCAATCGCAATCGACCCATCAATCGTGGCTGATAGCCCCGATGGACCTGTCAATCACGACTGACCTAGTAAACGATTGTTTGACCACGACTGATAGACCCCTCGCGCTGGACCTCTCAATCGCGATCGACCCATCAACCGCAACGGACAGAGTCCCTTTGACCATGATTGATTGAATTTCCGGGCCACGTGTCAATCACAATTGACCCATCAATCGCGACTGACAGCCACAACAGACCTGTCAATCGCGACGGACATGTCGATTACGACTGACATATCAATCGCGATTGACAGACCACTCGATCGCGATTTACGGGAAAATTCGACCATTTTTTAGGGCAAAGATAGTTGGTCTATTTTGGGGTATTATTTGGGAAACCTTCGAAATTTTTTAGAGCATTGTGAGGCCACTACACAAAGTATTTCAAGAAGTCCTGTTTGCCTGTTAACCTGTTTGAACCCTGTTTTAACCCTAGAATCCTGAACAGTCATAACTTTCTCATACGAAATCTGTTTGCGGTGATTTTTGTTTTGTTGGAAAGCTCCTAGGGAGTACAACCAAAAATTCCATTAGTTATGGTAAAATTAATATCAAAATTATTAGATATAGTATTTTGAAGTGACCATACCCAGGGGGAAGAAAAACTAAGGGATCTTTAGGATTGTTTTCCATAAAGCCAAAAGACAGTTTGATCTCTGAATTGCATGAATGAGCATGGTCTGTTGTATCAATGGAATTCAATTCGTGAGCTAACTTTGGGAATTTTACAGGTCCTTTGAGAGCAGTGAAGGGCAGTCAAAGCAAGAGGAAGTGCAAGCTTGGGAAACACGCTTCCTGGGCACACAAGGGCAACCAAGGAGAGAAACAAAGGTGGAAATTCTCAACACCCTCTGTCAATCCCTAGCTTAGGCTAAGTACGGATAGAGGTTTTGATCAATTAGGGATACATTAAGAATGAACAAGTCCAAGAACACTAATCACTCAAGTGCAAGTACTAGGAGATTACATTTGGGAAACAACCTAAGGGAAAAGATTTTAAATCGAGCGACCACACTCAAAGTATGATAAAACTTAAGTGTTCCTTGCGACAAAGATTAATTGGACAAGAAGTGACACCCTAAGGAAAATTAAAAAGAACAAGTGACTAATACAAAAGAACTCAGCAACGAAAATTGTACTTGGGAAAATTTGGAATTATTCAATTGGGCTTATGAACCTTAGATCAGGACGACACCTACGAAGAGATAGACAGAGTCTTAGGTCGTCAGAGGCTAGTGTCAAACATACTACTAGGTCTTGGGCCCAGCAGTTGAGCCATCATTCATACTACCCTAGCTCTGAAACTAGTGAGTTTGAGATGTCTCACAGTATGGAGAGACCCACAGGAAGTTCAGGTGTGCCATACTTGTGAGAGAGATGGTGGATGCAATCCAAAGATGAGTAGGTGCTGCTACAACCAGCTTCACACCATCCAACTGAGACTTTAGAGTTGATTAGTAGACCCTTTGAGCTTCCTAAATCCACCAAAATATCAACCAAGTACTTTGGAACATGTATCCCAAAAGTTTAAGTCAAGACAGACTAGTTCCGAAATGACTAGCTCCCAAAACTTGCTATTTTTGGACATACACCTGCTAGAAAAAATGAACAGTGCTCTCAACCTGGTGGGAGTTAGAAAAATTCCTTTTGGGCATAGCAAATAGACTTAGCAAGCTTCCCAATCCAAGTTAAAACACTTCAAATGATGGACTGAGCACTAAGAACAAGTTTCATCAATTTCTGCAACGTGCCCACCATTCTCGGGGCTCTACAGAGATAGACCAGTGAGCAGTAAATTGCAGATATCTTCAAAAATATTAATCCAATGATCTTGAACTTTATATGCAGAAACTAGATAGTAAGATCTATCCAACGCACATTAAATCACTGAAAAAGGGTCAGTAGAACTCGAGATATGACCTTTTGAAGGTACTGCTCTGAGTGAGTATAGCAGAGAACAAAACAGAGAAGTGAATGATGATAAATGTATAAATGCATATATGATTACAACCACATTGGCAATGAATCTTTGCACAATGGGAGTAGAATGATAGAGCTATGGAGTAAGCTCTTCAATCTCTACAAAACGACATGAAGTGGTCACATACAAGGCTTGCTAATCGCCTCTTCCTTCTTGCTCTTTTTATAGCTATTCTTGGAGGGAGTTTTGAATTCAAATTCGAATGGCTCCACCTAAAAGTGATCCCCAAAGTTAGGAGATATTCCCTCAGCTCAAAAAGTCGTGGGTTCTGGTGGTTAGAGCCACGAAATTGCTTTTACATCATGCATGAGGTAAGCCATCCTTTTCCTTTTTCTTTTTTCAATTACAAGAGATACAAATGAACTCTTTTACAAGAGGTGTTCACATGACTACTCATGTGTTGGCACACAAAGCAACAGAGGAATCATGCACAATACGGCAACAAGGCCAGATCATTTTTTCCATGGATTATGAATAACTCAAGTGATTTTAATCACTACACAAACATTGTAAACCCCATTTTTGGTAGATTAGACTCCATTTTGTGCAAGCCGAGGAGTCCTCGAACTTGAGGAGTATTAGAAGTACCATCGTACCAATTTTCATAATTTTTAGACTTCGTTTGAGCCCTCAAATAAGCCCTGGAACCTAATTTTTAACTAGGCCAGACACTAGGTCTGGACAGGGCCAAAACTAGTCAAAAAACTATAAAAAGAGCTAGAGAGCTCATTTTGGAGATTAGATTGTAATTGAAACAAACTTGTAAGAGCTTTTGAAAGTAATCTAAAGAACTCCATTGATTCTCCCTCTTTGTCTTGCCGTGTGTGCGCGTGTGTGTGTATGTGTGTGCATGCTTGTGTGCTTCTCACTCACGCACTTGTGCCGCCACTTGCTCGAGGTCTTCATACCATCCTCACGTCTTCCCGGATTGACATTAAAGGAGGTGCTACTCATCACTGAGCTACACCAAATTTTGGCGCCGTTGCCGAGGATCGAGCTTTGAGGACGAGCGTGTGATGGTAAGACGTACAGTTGACGCGTTGGAGTTGTAGGTATTTTCTTCACTCTCATCGATTTTCTTTTACTTTCTTCTCCATCTTCATTTCCATCATCATCATCACCATCTCCCACCTCCATCTCCATCATCGCGAAAATTTTTGTTTTTTGATCATATCACCTTCCCCACCTCATTTCCCTCATTTCACTTGTGAGAGAGAGCGAGAGAGCAATATTGTGTGTGCGTATTTTGCATGTTTCTTGAGTTTCATTGCAGGATCTTGCTGTACCATCATCCCCAGTAGTGTGCGCAGGTACGACAGGCTCTGCACAGGTCCCGGGACGACGACCTCTGTCTGTCGCGACAGACAGAAAAACTTAAAATTTTGTGAATGCATGTTTAGCACGGTAACCTACACCATTAGGGCACTCTAAATCACTAGAAGTTTCTCAAAAATTTGCGTTTTTTCAGTCTATCGCGACAGACACCGTCTATCGCGACAGACACCGTCTATCGCGACAGACAGAGACCCACGGCAGACAGCGTCTATCGCGACAGACCGAAATTTCGTGACAGACACCGTCTATCGCGACAGACCGAAATTTCGCGACAGACACCGTCTATCGCGACAGACACTGTCTATCGCGACAGACACCGTCTATCGCGACAGACAGAGACCCACGACAAACAGCATCTATCGCGACAGACACCGTCTATCGCGACAGACCGAAATTTCGTGACAGACACCGTCTATCGCGACAGACCGAAATTCCACGACAGACAGCGTCTATCGCGACAGACACCGTCTATCGCGACAGACAGAAATCCACGATAGACCCCGTCTATCGCGACAGACACCGTCTATCGCGACAGACAGAGACCCACGACAGACAGCGTCTATCGCGACAGACACCGTCTATCGCGACAGACCGAAATTCCACGATAGACACCGTCTATCGCGACAGACACCGTCTATCGTGACAGATCGAAATTCCACGATAGACAGTGTCTATCGCGACAGACATCGTCTATCGCGACAGACCAGTCTATCGCGATAGACACCGTCTATCGCGACAGACCAGTCTATCGCGACAGACAAAAATCCACGACAGACACTGTCTATCGCGACAGACACCGTCTATCGCGACAGACAGACATTTTCGGCAAAAATAAGGGGTAAATTTTTGGAAATTTAGGCTAAATTTTGGGCATATTTGCACTCTCAAGTACTCATATACTTACAAAGGCCTTAGAAAATGCATTAAAACCCCTGAAAGGTTCTGTTTGTCTAGCTAACCCCCTAAACCTTGAACGGTCATAACTTTTACATACGAAATCCATTTTTGGAGCTCTAGGGCTTTTCGGAAAGCTCTTGGCATATACTACACGCCCTCAACTGTTTTTCGTAAGAATAATGCGTTGATTTTCAGATAGGATATTTGGAAGTCGACACACTGAGGGGTAGGAACACCAAGGGAGCTCTAGAGGAAATTTCTAGCAATACAAGAGGGGGAACAAGGGTCATTAAAAAAGTGTCTGAATTGAATTGTTTGTCAATTGAAAGGTCTACTTGGAGCTAATCTTGGGACTTATGCAGATCTATTGAGAAGCAATTGAGAGTATCCAAGCAAGGGTTTTTGCGCAAGCTTGAGAATCAACTTCTCGAGCATTAAAGAGCAAGGTTCGGCAAGAAAGGTCAGAATATTCTCAACTCCTCTTCGTCAATTCCTAGCTTAGGCTAAGAACGATTAGAAGTAGGAATAAGTTAGGGCGACGATAGGCAGGTATCAAGTTGAAGACTACCTAAAAACTCAAGTTCAAGCTAAAAACCTGATCTCTGTACTGTCGATAACATAAAGGAAAAGAACCTAACGTGGAACGATCAACCGGAAAGTACGAAGAACATTCAAGTATTCCTGACGACGTAATAGCAGACAAGACCTTAAATACGAGGAATAACCAAAAAGAATCAAGTGACTGGTACCAATTGATCGGCAACGAGGTTGTACTCTGGGCAAAAATTGGGCTAATCAGTTAGGCATATGAACCTTAGATCAGGACGACACCTAGTAAGAGAGTGTTGCTCTAGCACAATGGTGAGAACCACGTTAAGAAGCTTCACCTCCTTAATGTCAATCCGAGGGAGAGGTAGGAGTGATATGAAGATCGTGAATGTGAGATGAAGTGAGAGTGAAGGTGAGAAGCACAAAGGTGCACACACACATACACACACACAATGAAGAGACAAGCAAGACACAATGGAAGGTGGGAAACTAGCTCTATTACTCAAGAATACTCTTACAAGCTCAAAAGAACTCTAATCTCCAACAAGCTGACCTCAAAAATGAGCTCTCTAGCTCTTTTTATAGTTTCTAGACTAGTTTTGACCGGTTTCACATCTAATGACCGGCCTAGTTAAAAAATAGGTCCTAGAGGCTATTTGGAAGGGTAAACGATGTCTAAAAATAACGAAATTTGGTACGAGCATTCTACCTAAGCTCCTCAAGCTCGAGGACTCCTCGGCTTGCACAAAATGGAGCTATGGATTACAAAATGGGGTTTTCTATGATACATATGTTACAATTAGTGATAATAATCACTGTTGAATGTTTTGGGAAAATTAATAAGACATGTATTTGTTTAAAAGATTGATCCGTCTGGCTCCCTGCTTCGTCTTCACATGCTTCCGTGGCGTCTGTGCCTCTGACTGCTTCCAACACCCCCCTCCCTCTCGCTTCTGTCGTCCCTGACAGAACCTTGTTGTGAGGTCTGCCGGATGTAGTTCTGTAGGAGGTCCTGAGCGAGGGTGTGCTCTGATACACGAATACCTCGGGCTAGATCAGCCTCGAGTTTCTCCCAGTCGATAGGTTGCGGCTCGTCTGGTGGTGGGAGCTGATAGTGTGTGGAGTACACCATTCGTTCACAGGCGAATAATTGCAATAAGTGTGTGGGCCTGCTTATGAATACTTCTGAATGGTACTCCCAAAAACCGGTGGTGAACATTTCTTCGAATGTTTGCTTGTAACATGCCGGTAGATATTTGATCCTGCAGTGCCAGGCGTAACACACCCGTAGCGATGGCGTTGTGCTCATATCATAGACTAAATCCAAGTTGCCATGCTCAAAGCCCGGGGTGTTGACATGGGGAGCCTTGATGCGCCGGAAGACTTTAAAGACCATCTGCATCATGTCAAAGATTTTGACAGTCATGTGCGCGGCAATATCATCCATAGGTTTTAATCGAGGGAGCCAGTGGCGGATCGTCGCCATCATGTAGCCTACTGTGGGTAACGCGACTGGTGGCTTGAAGTAGGGGTAGTTCAACCAGTCTTGGCACTGCTTATTGTTTTGTAGCTTTATAGCAAAGGCAGTCCAAGAGCGGCGTCGTGGTACTGGTCCCCAGCACGGATTAAATTTTAAGTGAAGCGGCGCTTTTACCCACGTGCTCATCATCTTTGGATAATTTTGCAGTAAATCTTTGCGCCAGTCTGGTTGAAGGATTTCACCTCTCTGCGCCCTTGGTGGCAAGTCCTCTGGCTCGAATTGAGTGGCATGCGTTGGTTTCATGCCGGTTTCTTTCTCGATGGTTAACTGATATTCTGCCATTAACATGAAGTATGGTTTATACTGAAGCTCATGGCCAGATATGTATCGTCGCGGGGCCATTTGAGCAAAGAATGGTGATTGTAAAATTTTCTCTTCAATTATGGCCATGGCATGTAGCTGTGCCTCTACTCTGGCCGAGTGTGTCGTTCCGAGTTCTTCAACTGTCTTCATCCACGCGGGGGTAGGTAATTCGTAGGTCATCTGGCCTTCGGCCGTGACACGTCCGCCTGGGATGGGTATCGGTTCATAAGCCTCTTCAAAGGTCTCCTCCACCGGGATAGTGACGGTTTCTTCCTCAGCTGGTAGCTCAGGTGGGGAGTCTGGCCTTGGTGGTGCTTCATAGATGGCGATTCTAGATTCAAGATTTACTACCTGGGCCCGGAGTGCGTTGAGTTCCTCTAAAATTTCAGGGGCAGGGTCCACAGGGGCTGGTAATTCTGCTGCTACTTGTTCGTGTTGTGTTGCTGGTTCTCTGAGCTGTAGCAGTTTGTGATCTTCCTTTAACTTTTGATGTTCTTCGTTCATCCGATCATAGTCCTCGAGCAATTTGACATGGTCGTCTAGCAACATCCGCATCGACTCAGATGGGATTGCCTTGAATCTGCTCGGACTTAGTGGCTGTTCTGGATGATCTAAAGCCGCTTCTAAGTTCTCTCTATTTTGCTCTTGGAGTCTCTGGTTCTCCTCTTTTGCTGCGGCTAAGTGTCTTCTTAGTAAGCCCATATTTCTAGTGAGCGTTGCATTGCGGACAGTCTGGGCTCTAAGTAGGTTATCTAAATCCGCGGTGGCCTCTTTGCTTTTTTCCTCACTTTCTATTTCTAACTTGTGATAAGCCTCTCGTAACTCTTGGTATCGGCTGTTCAGTGAGGCGTTCTCAATTGATAACAAATTAAGCTGCGTTTGCAAGTCGTTCGTCGTTTTCTGCAGCTGTTGATAGTTGGTTCCGAGTGATGCAAACTCATCGCGGACTTGCGTCATGCATGCGAACATGTGTTGAAATGCTGTGTCTATGGTGGGCGATAGTAGTAGTGAAGTGCTAAATGAGGATGCAGTGATAGTAGATGCAGTGGGAATGGGGAGCGGGGTTGGGACTGTGGATGCAGTGGTGATTGTGGAAAATTGTGAAGTGCCTAAATATGAGGGTGCTGTGAGTGGAGTGGGTGGTGGTGAGGTGGGTGGTGATATGTCCATGCCATTGGACGTGTTTAATGTTGTGACTGTGAAAAGTGGTGTGATTGTGGGTGGTTGCGTAGGTGTGAATACGGGATTTACAAACGTAGAGTAGTTTACAGGGGGGATGGTTGGAGCGGCTTGGTGAAACGGGGAAATAGGCGTTATGGTAGGTTGGGGAGGTGAGACTGGTGAGAAGGTTAGTGGGGTTAGGAAGGGGAATGGGGGTCTTAGAGGTGGGGGAAACGCTGGGAAGGATGAAGGGGTGAAGGGGTTAACATAGGGATGCAGAGGGTTGGGTGTGGGCCTGGTGGTATGGATGGGTAAGGAAGAGGTTGGGGCTATATTGCTTTGTACAGGTGTGGATGTGGGGAAAGCGGGTGGGTGTGCGGGTGATACAGGATGGGTTGGTGAAAGATGAGGTGAAAGAGGAGTCGAAGGGGTGGAGGTTATTTCGAGGATTGTAGTGGTATGTACAATGGTGGTACGGGGTGGCGAATCTACAAGAATGGTGTCTGCGGTTACTGAACGTTCGGGGGCGAGGCGTGCCTCCCTGGCTTGTGCTGAAGATTGGGCTCCTGTTGGTACACGAATATACTCCCCGGGTTTTGAGAGTAGTCGCACTCGGCGGGGATCAAACTGTGGTAGTTGCCTTCTTTGTAAAAACCTGAGTGCTTCATGGGAGCCTACTGATTGGACTAACTCTCTGAACCCTCTAATATATGCGTCTTCAAATCCTCCGGAGATGAGTTCCTGTTCAATTAATGCCTGGCTCTCCTCTTCAGTTAACTTCTTTCGTGCCCAGACTTTCTCCATGGTACGATATAATTTCTTTATGGCCAATGTGTATGCTGCGGCTTCAAAAGTTTCATCTTCATATGTGCTGGTGTCGCCGTGTGTGTCAGTATGTTGGCCTTGGCCCTCTGTCTGTCCCTCTTGTGAGCCCTGGCTGGCTTCATCGTCGCCTTGATCGTCGTCTGTTTCGGTTCTTTCTTCTTCAGAGCCCGACACAGCTTGTCCCTGTGGCAAGTCTCGCGGCGTAGTCGGGTAGCTGGGACGTTCATATTCCTGGGAGAACAGTTGTGCTTCTGAATACTGAAATTCATTTGAAAATGCATCAGGCATCTCAAAATCGAATGTCGTGTTTATGGGGTCGGCCTCCATATGTGGTATCGGGAAAGAAAACGCTTCCGCACCAATAGTGGTGGGAGCTTCTGCAGTTGTGGTGAGGGGTTCTGTGGTGGTAGCTGCCTGAGGTGCAGCGGTACTCGTGGTGGCCTCCGTAATTACTGGTCTGGACAACCGTATGCGAATAGGTTGTACAGTGGGAGCAGCTTCTGTCTGTGGGCGCTCGGGAGAAGGTTGTGGTGATGGCGACTCTGGCACTTGGAGGCAAGGGATGGTGCCTCGCATGCGCTTACCTGCCCGTGTCCTACTGGGCTTCCTAGCTTTCTTCGCTGTGCTCTTGAATGCCTTCAATTCCTCTCCTGTTAATGCACGCTCAATGGGCAAGTCATAAGCCAAACACATATACACAATTCTTGTGAGTGCACAACATCCGTTAAGCACTTTTTTACGCTCCCATCTGTGCTGTGCCAGGTACATCTGATCTATGATCCAGCTTGCCAGATCAACTGTTTGAGGTCCCGTACATGCCAAATATAATCCGAACCATATTCTTTTGTGTGGCATGGTAAACCTGTCCTGAGCTGGAAAGGCAAAATGTTGCATGCATATTCTTAGTGGCTTTGACAACTCAGGTGTGATGGCCGAAATCTCTTCCCACTTCGTGACATCCCCACGTTTCATCGGTTCTGGAATCAATCTCTCTCGGTCTGTGGGAGTGTGGGTTCCATGAATCTTGATGGCTGCTCTGATTAGGTCCTTAGAGAGATAAAATCTCTTGTAAGGTGGATCATCCACTAGGGTAGGCAAGATGAAGGTTCCTGGGATGTCCTTATTCTCTGATGCCAGTAAGGTAGTGATCAAGTAATAGCACCTATAAAAATCCGGTTTGGGTAGAGGATCACTGAAATATTCTGTGAAGCCGGCTCTGGCCCAAACATGAGTTAAATCCTGGGTGCTTTGTAGGGCTTCGAATTCTCTGGAGAAAAACTGGTACTTTCCCCACGTGCGGTCATCAAAAGTCAGAGAGGATTCAAATATAAAGTCTGCGTCCGCGAGGGGTCCTGCCAGGCCCTGAAACCAATGAGAGTTCCTGTGTATCTTTTCGGTGTAGCCCATAGGGGGGTTATCGATAGGCATGGGCCCTGGAAATCCCTGAAATTCCGGCGGTGGAGCAGTAGGGTGGGAATCTGCTCATAGCACATTGAGTGGTACTGCTGCTACACTAGGGCCTGCTCCTGATGTTCCTTCGTCAGTTTGCATGGTGGCTGGTGTGCTAGTGAGAAAGATCTGCTACAAAAGATTAACACATTAGCATGGAAATTAATCATGATCCCATTAAAGTGAGACCGCAATCCCTTTCCATAACTGATGCGTAACCCGCGTAGCCAAGTGCTGTGATGTGATGAATGCAATGTTTCTTGCAGCACTAGTGCAGGTCTCTAGACACCTATACGTTTCAGATCATGCATACATTTCTTGATGAGATGAGATTACGAGTCGTGCGTGATGATGGTGTGTGAATTTATACAAGGTTTAAAGGTTAGTAATTGAGTACAAGGTTGTAGGTTAGTCGGGGGGTAGTTAGACAACGGGTTAGGGGAAGACGGTTGGACACGTTTCGGTATCCATTTCTTAAAGATCTTTGAGTGGGTGGTGGGTTTCTGCTGAGGGGTAAAAGGTGGTATCGGGTGTGGTGGTGTCGAGGGATGAAAAGGTTTGTAAGGATTATGTATTACATGGCATATGGGTTGAGCTATGATACATGGTTTGGGTACCCAAATCTGCGTGGGCGTGGGTCTATGGGTAAGGTACTTCTTGGCGATCCACATTTGTCGAATGGTTGGACCTGTAGAAGAAGGTCGATGGGATGGTGGAGATCGATTCTGTTTCTGTTCTGCCCTTTTTTTGTCGATTTCTGCTTGGCTGGAGTTCTTTGGTGCTTTTTGTCCTTTTGGCACCCACATTTGTCTGGTGCCGCTTCCTTTGGGAGGCCTAAACTGCGTTCCATGTTGTTTCCTCTGATTCTGTCGTCGGTCTGGGTTCCTTTGTCGCGGTTGACTCTGTTGTTGTTGAGGTTGAGAGGTCGGAAGGACACTCTGCTTTGGAAAAGAAGGGAGTTCCAACACTTGCGTGACCTGCCCATTAGGAAGTGATGCCTTTTGTAACTTTAATCTAGGCCAGTCCGCAACAAGCTTGGAAGGATGAGCACCGTAGGGTGTCGTGCTCATTTGGCCGCTGATGCAACCCACCTGACCTCTGATTGTGCCCTTCTGCCCTTGCTGTTGGGTAACTGTCTCTTCTAGTTTGCAGGAAGTCCCAGGGAAGATCTCCTGTCGTCCTTCTGATTGACATTCATCCATCGCCAAGCCCGAGTGGGTTGGTGTGGACGTAGCGTGATTGAGCTGATCAAAGATCTTCCTGTCTTCCGTCGCATGCGTTTCCTTGGGTCTAGGGTCACAACCGTCAAGCGGAATGCCGTTAGGGAAGTCAAGCGGTATCACTCGCTTCTGCTCTAAGGTTCCAATCTGTAAGGAGCCTTGTCTAAGATTTAGGTCCACTGAGTGATCGTATAGCCAATCTTGGCCAAGGATTAGGGGTTCTATCAGGTCGTCATCATGGCACACTAGTAGCTTCGCTGTCATCGTCAAATCCTTAATGAGGATAGGAAGGTCCACCTCACCCATGCAAGGGGTTTCCATGCCTCCTAGGCCTATGAGGTATGCCTCAATTGGCCGCATTTCTATTCCTGAATCCTTATAGTGGGACCATCTAATCGCACTAGTCGCAGCACCCGAGTCAATTAAGGCCCTGAGTTCTTGGCTATGTTTACCGTGCTCTAGCCTTACTGTAATGAATGGTCTCCTGTCCACTATGCTCGGATGAGTGGTTGACTTTACTTGACACATGGCCATGGGATATCTGGGTGATGTTTCCAGATGGTTATAATGTTCTCTCCTTAGTCCTTGTCTTCTTAGCTTCATGCGCTTAATGCGTTCTATGGCTTCTGCCTGAGCTTCCGCTCGTATTCTATTTTCTTCCTCCTTACGCTTCTTTGCCAATGTGAGTCGTCTAAGCATATCCTCAGTAAGAGGTTCTTGATATAACCTGACTCTACAGCCACTAATGTAATTAGGCATTATATCTCCTTCTAAGGTGGCTAACTGTACTGCTCCGCTCGTCGAGAGTCTGTTAATGATCATAGGTCCATAACCTCGCTTTTCTAACTTCCGTGCGTGCTGTTTCAGCGTATATACTAGAACTAAATCTCCTTCTTTTAGGCCTTTATCTTTCACGTGTGCATCAAAATATGCTTTCTGTCGCTTCTTCGCTGCGTATATTCCTGCTGCTGCTTTCAGCCTGGTTTCTCCTAATCGTTCCAAGTCCATTATTCTCGCTGATAATTCATGGCCGGTCCACTCATGTTCTTGTGCAACCTTAAGGGTCGGTATCAAGAAGTCCAAGGGAAGCACTGCATTCTGACCAAAAACCATCTGAAAGGGAGTTGCATTGAGTACGGTCTTGTAGGCCACTCGATATGCCCAAACAGCGTGGTGTAGCTGTTTGTCCCAATCTGAACGTTTATTGTTCACGAGTTTCGTCAGTACGGTACAAAGTATCTTGTTAGTGCTTTCAGCCTGACCATTGGCCTGAGGATGATATGGTGCAGATTTCTTGTGAATCACCATAAAATCCTGTAACAAATATTCAATGACTTGGTTTAGAAAGTGAGTGCCTCGATCGCTCACCAACTCTATAGGCAATCCATATCTTGTAAAGACATTTTCAAATAAGAATTTTGCAGTCGTGTGAGCATCATTCTTTTTTGTAGCCTTTGCCTCTACCCATTTGGTTAAATAATCTGTGGCAACAATAATGTATTCCGCATGTGTACCTTTTGCAGGGGGGTTAATGGGTCCTACAAAGTCTATACCCCACTTAGAAAATGCACGTCCGCCCATCATGGGTTTCAATGGCATTTCATCTCTGCGAGTAGGAAACTGAGTTCTTTGGCACACGTCACATCTCTTTACATAGGCATGTGCATCCATGTGAAGAGTGGGCCACCATAATCCTGCAAAGAGGATGGCTTTGATTATCCTATCTGGTCCAAAATGACCTCCTGCAACACCTTGGTGTGCAGTCTCTAGTATTCTCAGATAATCGCTCTCATGAACACATTGTCTTAGATATCCATCTCGTCCTCTTTTGTATAGATTATCGCCAATAAGTGAATAGTCGTGAGCTTCCTGCTCTAGACTACGTTGTCGAGCTAAGGTCATTCCTTGAGGGAATGTGTTCGTCCTCAAGTAGGTCACTAATGGTTCACTCCATTCTGGTGTGAGAGACACGTGATAGAGTGTAGCATGCTCTACTGGTGGCTTTTCACAACACACCTGACATTCTTTGCACAACTTGTAGACATCTGCTTCCATAGAAGGCCAATATACTCCTAATCTATGCAGAGTCTGTAGTGTTCTTTGTTTTGAATGGTGTTGCTTTAGTGCACCTATGTGTGCTAATTGCAACCAATTCGCATGTTCTGATTCATCTACACAACAAGCAAGAATCTTTTGATTATCTTGTTTATATATGCTTCCTGCCATTATTTGGTACCTCTGAGATTTGGTAATCTCTCCTTCTTTGATCTTTATCCTAGGACTCTTGGGTCCGTATGTCAGAATAGGGACTAACGGCTTAGCCC
Organism: Ceratopteris richardii; assembly: GCA_020310875.1. Taxonomy (NCBI): domain Eukaryota; kingdom Viridiplantae; phylum Streptophyta; class Polypodiopsida; order Polypodiales; family Pteridaceae; genus Ceratopteris; species Ceratopteris richardii. Next base: position 37,734,638 of record CM035422.1, read on the forward strand.
ATTCTGGTGCTATCTCAAGGTTGAATAAGTATGCATCTGGTAGATCATCAGCTACTCCTTGAGGGGCTTCTCCTGAGGTTAATCTTGAGAGGTGGTCAGCTCTAAGATGCGTCTTTCCTTTCCTAACTACCACTTCAAAATCATACTCCATGAGTAATAGAAACCAACGTATCAATCGTCCTGTGTTACATGGTTTGTTGACTAAATATAATAGGGCTTGATGATCTGTAAAGAACTTGAATTTGTTGGCCAACAAGTAGTGCCTAAACTTCTTTACAGCGTAGATCATCCCTAATCCTTCTCGTTCCGTCGTGGTGTAATTTCTTTCTGCTGCGTTCAATTGTCTGCTAGCATAAGCTATGGGGAGATCTATGTTACCTTCATTCGTGGGTTGTGCTAACACACATCCTATGGCATAATTGGATGCATCCACATGTACATGGAATGGCTTACTCCAATCCGGGGTAGTCAATATAGGTGCTGAGCACAAGCGTCGTTTGAGTTCATTGAATGAATTTTCGCATTCATCTGTCCACTCAAAATTGGTCAAAAGAGAGTACAGAGGCTTGGCTATGATTGCATACATGTGTATGAATCTCCTATAATAACCGCAATGGCCCATGAATGCCTGTACCTCTTTCACATTAGTTGGTCTTGGTAATTCTGCAATTACCTTCACTTTTTCCTCGTCCGTAGAGATTCCATTTTTTGACACAATGTGTCCTAGAATTTTGCCTTGTCTGACCATGAAAACACATTTTTCTGGGTTCAAACAAACCTGATATTCTCGACATTTGTCAAATATTTGTCTTAACTCTGGGATATGTGTCTGCCTTACATTTGAATGAGCACATAAGTCATCGACGTAAACTTCCAAGCTCTTGCGTAAGAATTCCTTAAAAACATGACACATGAGTCGCTGGAAAGTAGCGGGTGCATTTGTCAAGCCAAATGGCATTACACGAAATGCAAATATGCCCCATTCTGTGGCAAAAGCCGTCTTGTGTTGGTCTTCTGGAGCAATGGCTACTTGGTTATAGCCTGAGAATCCATCAAGAAAGCTGTAAACTTCCTTGCCCGCAACTCTTTCCAATAGGTGTTCCGGGATAGGAAGAGGATAAATGTCTCTAATCGTGGCGGCATTAACTTTTTTAAGGTTAATACACACACGCAATTTTCCATTCTTCTTGGGCACGACCACAATGGGGGACCACCCATTCGGTATGCTCAATTTCGTAAATGAATCCTGCTTCTATCAACCGATCTATCTCCTCTTTAATCTTCGCAGCGTAATTATCATTGTACGTGTAAGGTTTCTGTTTTGTCGGTTTCGCATCTGGAGTCATAGGGATTCTATGAGAACATATATCTGGGTCTACTCCTTTCAAATCTTTGTAACTCCAAGCAAAAACATCTCTATATTCGCGCAATAGGGCAACTATTTCTTCTTCTTCTTCAGTCGTCAAATCATGCCCTATGTATGTGCATTTTTCTTCTTCTCCTTCTATGGCAACTATTACTTTCTTGGTTTTCTCTCGGTTATCATATACTTGTCCGTCATTCGCCTTTCTATTAGGCATTCGTACCATGATTCTTCTATCTTCAATTTCATATTTCTTGAAATTCTCGGGTACTTCAAACAAAGATTCTTCTTTTTCTGACATTGTTTCTTTCTTCTTTCTCTTCTTGCCTTCACTCTTATCAGTCACTTGAGTGGCTAACCTTACCTCGTTCGTAATTTCCTCGTGACTCTGAGTGTGAGTCTCTACTTCGTAGAAATATTCTTCCTCTGATGCAAAGGGTGGGTCCATGATAATTGATTCTAAATCAAATTCGCTTGCGTCCTCAAATGCATCAGTGTTTGGTTCGCACTCTTCTAAAATTGCATCGCCCATGATTGGCTCTATCGTAAAAACTGAAATGTCATAGCCATCCTCATCACAGTGGGGTGTCCATTGTTCTTCATTGATGGCTACATCCATGGTTGCTAGGATTTCCGCCCAACCATGGGGTTCAAATTCCTCGTCTGGGAATACTACAGGTGCATAGGCTGGATCTTGAAGGGTTCGTGGATGTTGTTCCGCACCTAAGGTCCTGGTTTCTAATCGTTCTTCCTCTTGTTTGGCTACTTTACACATCCATAAATGGGTGTCCTCATGCAACCAAGAAGGATCTGATTCTAATGAGTGCACGGATTCCGTCTCTGCTGGTGTCTTATGGATGGTATTCCATTGTATTGGGGGTACATCTCTGTGTGAATAGTCCTTAAGATTGACTTTAGTAGTCACTCCTAAATGTTGCAAGTACAAAGAATTAGTTCCCCAATCTTGTACAATTTGCAACTGACGCATGAATGGTCGTCCCAATATCATCTCATATGCATGATTTTTTGCAAAGTCGCAAATGGCGAAAGTATGCTCAAATTCTACACCACAAGTGGTGAGAGATATGCCTTCTAGTAAGCCTAACGGTTTTTCTATGTGTCCATCGGCCATTTGTAGCTTCATCCTCGTGGGTCTGAGTGCTGGCTTACCCCAACGTTTCCATAAGGCGGTAGTAGCGATAGCTACTCCGGCTCCTGAATCTAAGATGGCTTTCGTGGTGTAGCCCTGATGGGTTATTGGAAGATACGTGTTACCTTCCTCTCCTTTGCTTACGTCTCCAATCTTTTCCACGGGTATCTCTGGTACCTTCTTCTGTGATCCTATCTGAGAGGGTGTGGTAGCTAGCTCAGGGAATTGATTTGCTACGTGCTTCCACAATTCTGGTTTTACCTTTAACAGTTCCTCCAGAGTGAGATTACACTGTACTTTCGTATTCTTGATCACTTCCGTATTTCTAGGGATCACTGATTCTTCATTCCTCACTATTATCGTGGGTGCTCTCATACTAATAGACTTAGCTTCCCAAGGTCCCGTGAACTGAGGTAATTCTTGTAAAGAATTAGATTCAAATCCTGTGGGTTCACTCGGTTGTTCCACCTCTACTTCATCATATATAGAGGGGATGTCTTGGGGAAATTGTTCCTGCAAGTCGTTTATTTCTTGAATAGGAGGATGAGTTCCTTGTTCTTTTCTCCATTTCTCTTCTTGTATTTCTCTCAAAAATTCATGTGAGTGCCTCTGTATGGAAGATAGGTTATCTTGACTTTCTGTATTGGGTACTTGAGACAGGGATGGTGGATTCCTTTCCTGTGTCTCTGGGATAATAGGGTTCCTATGCTGATCCTCTCTCTCTTTGCTTTCAATCAAGTGTTCTAGCCTCTCCATTAGTCCTTGAAAGTGTAGTTCTGGTTTTGCCATGTTATTCCAGTTAAGATATCTAGAGGCTTCGAACAAGGCTTGTGCTAATTCTACCATCTTCATGCAAAGTTTAGTTCTCTCAATCTCTAGATCAGCTCGAGGGTAGTTTTTACTCATTTCCGTGACTTGAGGTCCCTCTTTTATTCTAGCCTGATATGCACGAAACATCATGTCTAGATCTTCCGGTATGGGTTCCGCTAAGACTGATCCTGATTTCTGAGCTGGGATTTCTTGGTTTGATTCTTGTGAAGCCAATTCTTGTATTTTGGCTCTAGATTCTCTTAGACTTCCTTCCAACTCACTTATCTTTTTGCTCCATTTTCTCTTTATTCTTTCTCTGGAATCTTTCCAAGATTTCGTCTTTTTACTACTCGATTCCGCAACTTCACTAGTTTCGGCTATTTTCTCATGATTAAGCTGTTGGTTTTGTAAGAGTGTCTGGGCTCTGGTTATAGCTTGGATAGGCACGTCTGTAGGGTTGGATCCATCTGCGTTGTTTACAATACCTATCACGTTGATCGATGTCACATTTGAAGTGTTAACTGGGTTCTTAGGACAATCTTTGATTATGTGTTCTTTGCCACAATCGGCACAAAAGCCTTGGATGCTATAGTACTGTGATTGCCTTGCTATTGGGGGATGTGGACAATCCTTTATGAAGTGATCTCCTTGACACCTAAAGCATGGTCCTCTAGGGCCCTGTGGTCTCTGTTGTCTCAATTGGGGCCGTGGGTTTGGGTTTGGGTTTGTGTACATCACATTAGTATAATCTGGCTCCCAACTAGGTTCCATTGGTGGACTATCATAATGATATGTCTCCACATGTTCTGGTGACTCCGTGTAATAAGCGGGTGGACTAGTTACATGAGTAGAGTCAAAACTGTTAGAGTTCGGGTCACTTTCGGTGATCAGGGGTGAAGAGGGCACTAAGGCCCTACTTAGGTTCTCTTCTGCAGCAGCGTATTTGACTGAGATGACATTCGCTGGTGGGGGTGGCTGCTGAGCTAAGACGGGTTGAGGTCTCTGTTGAGCCTGGTATGGGTAGTTCTGGGGAGGCCTATAGTAATACGGCTGAGCATTGTATTGGCCTTGATACCTACCTGGCTGCTGGTATGCTTGCGGGTAGTTCTGTCTCACAGTTTGTTTATTGTATGGGCAGTCCTGAGCCGTATGATTCGTGTACCTTCTCTCAATTGTACAATATTGGCCACTAGGGTTAACATGAGGTTGAGGTGCATTGGGGCACATGTTTGCCAAATGATTTCCACCACAAGTGTAACAACGTACATTGGTTGGCAGCTTGGGCACCTGCTTACTAGAAACTCCTAGTTTTTGTGCCACTTTTTCTGCTAGGTCCTCTATCGAATTAGACAATTTTGTGGATGCTAGAGAAGAACAATCTGAGTCCTTATAGACCTTTGAGAGTTCTAATTCCTCTCCTAGGTTGTCCTCAATGTCTATACATATTCTTACACACTCCTCTAGCGTTCTGGGTTCTTTTAGGTACACATAAGAGCGTAGTTTAGCGCTCAACAAGCCATCTAGGAACAGTGATACTTGTTTAGCTTGTGAGGGTAGCTCTTGCATTGGACATCGCTCAACATATTGTCTGAATCTACGACCTGCCAGTCTTACTGTTTCCTGAGGGGTTTGCTTAAAACTATGAATCAACGAAGACGTGTCGTGTCTAACCCCACTTTTAGAGAATTCTGTGATGAATGACTCTAAAAAGTGATGGATGTCTCTAAATTGCCTTTGTTGCAGTGGTTGGAACCAAGTTAAAGCGGTATTCTTTAACGTTAGTCCAAATGCGTTGTACTGCGTGAACATGTCTTCAACTTGTTCTGCTCTTAGTACTTGCTTGAATTCCGCGACATGGTCATAGGGATCTCCTGTCCCATCAAAGTAATTTTTCATTGATTTTACTAACTGAGTGGGTCTCAATACTCTTGCGTGTTCACGTGGTCTAGGTAGGGGAAAATCGTCTCTACCACCTGGTATTCCATGTTCTCTTTGTCTATCCGTCCTATTAGTGTTCGTGGTTGTTCCATCTCTCCCTATGGGGTGAATGAAGCTTACTTCCGGTCTCACGTGATTTCCTTCTCTTTGATTTCCATGGGCTGAGGATGTTCCTGCCCCTTGTTGATTTGCATTCATGTTCGTTCTGGATGGAGGGAATATCAATTCACCTCTCCAAGTGTAGGTGTTTTTAGCGCGCTCAGGCACCACAAAGACTCTTTCTGAAGTCTCATCCAGGTATACAACCTTTCCAGGTGTATCTGGGTCCTTGAATTCATAGATTGTAATGATGCCTACCTCACCAGGGTTTTCCTTTCTGTACCTCCAAAAGGCTTCGTCTGTCTCTTTATTTATGAACAACTCGGTGCTCCTGTTATCTTGAGGGATCCACTCTGGGATGATTACTCTCGTTAATACGGATTTCCCTCTAGGAGTTCTAGGTTCTTCTAACGGTTCTTTCCCTTGAAATTTCGCTTCTGTCTCTAATTGGATTGTGCCAAACTCATTAGTATCGTTTGGCTGCGTACTCAGGACGTACATGGTTCCTTCTTTGTCTATGTAAGCGTCTCTCTCAAATTTCACCACTGGTCTTTCCAATCCAATGGGTTGATCAGGGTTGTGCAGTTGCACCACTTGCCTTTGCAAACCATCCTCATAGATGCGAGCACCTAGTCGGTTGGTTCGGAGAAACTCTAACTGCGTTCTATAGGGTCCTTCAGGTTTTTCTAAGTATGCTACATGAGATCCTCCTGCTGGTCTGTCTGCGCTGAATGCCATTTCTGATTCGCTAGTTTCTGAGCTCTCGTAGGGATAACTACTGTTCAATTGCTGAGCCCAAGATCGTGCGGTGGTTCTTACACTAGCCTCTGATGATCTAAGGCTTCTTCTGTCCGACTTACCTATATGTTTGCCTGATCTAAGGTTCATTAATTTCCTTCCTTGCTCACTCAATTACACACTTAGATCGTCAATGGTCCTTTGTGATTAATTCTTGGTTCTCTTTAATTTTTCTTTGGATTCTTGTCTTAATATATGCGTCAGGAATTCGACTTTCGTGATGATTTTAAGTTTTTCGTTCCGTCAGACTTAGGTTCTTTTCTTTAGGTTTTCGTCACACACACCTTTACTTTAAGTCTTAAACTTGATAGAATTAGGTATCTTGAACTTGAGGCGTTCCTATCGTCGTTAATCCACAACTACCGTTTAGCCTAAGCTAAGAATTGACTGAGGGGGTTGAGTAATCTTCCAACCTCGAGTCGGCTTTTCTGGTTGCTCTGATGCCCTGTTGCCCAAGAAGCCGTGCTTCCCAAGCTCTGCTGTCTTCACTGCCTTGCTTGCTTGCCTTTGCTTGCCCTTGCTAGACCTGGAAAATTCCAATGTTAGACCAATTCACAAGATGATTAAACACTTGAGTATATACACCTTTTAATCCCTTCCCTTTTGCCCAAATTTTTAATACTTGCCCCCTGACTTCCTAGTCCCAAACTAGGTGAACCTCAAAATAGCTTATCCAAAAATAGATGTATCCTTTATGAAAAAAACAGTTGAGGTCACGTAGTACTCGTCACGAGCTTTCTAATGAGCTATTAAGCTCAAAAAACGGACTTCGGATGAAAACGTTATACGCGTTCAGGCCCTGGGGGGTAAAAATTGACAATCCAATTTTCCTTCAAATATGAGCTAAGGGGTCTCCTATGAGTCTAATGGTCCAAAAATTTTCCAAAAATACCCTCAAATTTGGTCAAAAATTGAAGTCCAAAATTTGCGATGGGGGTGGGCAATCGCGATGGTCTGGGACCGTCGCGATGGTCCGAGCGAACCGTCGCGATGGCGTGGAATTTGGACAATCGCGATGGCCCGAAAAAGCGAACCGTCGCGATGGCTCGAAGTGAACAATCGCGATGGCGTGAAGTCGAACCGTCGCGATGGTCCAAAAATGAACCGTCGCGATGGCGTGATCGGGCGGACAATCGCGATGGCGCGGTCAACGGTCAACGGTGGACAATCGCGATGGTCCGAAGTGAACCGTCGCGATGGTCCGCGATGCGATGGCTTGAGCCAATCGCGATGGTCCGATTTTGGGCTGTCGCGATGGTCCAAAAGTTGAACCGTCGCGATGGTCTATCGTGACACGTGGCACTGTCGTGGCGATGGCATAAGCCAATCGCGATGGTCCGGGGTCAAATGAACCGTCGCGATGGTCCACGCGGACCGTCGCGATGGCTCAAGTGAACCGTCGCGATGGTCCGAAAAAGCGAACCGTCGCGATGGTCCGGCCGAGCCGTCGCGATGGCGTGAGCCTATCGCGATGGTGTGACACAATCGCGATGGTCCGAGCCAATCGCGATGGTCCACCAAATGACGAATTTTTGAAATGCAACTATGGTGCCGTGTGTGCGCAAGGATCGCCTACCTCGTGGTGTGGTCGCCTACCTCAAAATCCGAACTTGGCGGACCATCGCGATGGTCCGACACAGTCGGAAATTTCTGACAGAGAGTACATTTTTGACCTTTTGGAAGCTTTCCTGATGCTCTGAAGCTCTGTACCTGCAAGAAAACTCAAGAAAACACAAGTGCATACAAGCGCAAAAACTCTCTCTCGCTCTCTCGCAAGCACAAATGAGGGGAAATGAGGTGAATGGGTGGATATGGTGAATTTTCTGAATTTTTTTGGAAATGGAGATGATGATGCGATGATGAAGATGGAGTATGGGGAAGGTGAAAAACACTAAAAACTACGTAAAAACAACAACAAAAACTGAAATTTTTACCTTCCAACGCCACTTCTTGCTATACTCTTACCATCACACATTCGTCCTAGACTCGATCCCCGGCAACGGCGCCAAATTTGGTGTTGCTCTAGCACAATGGTGAGAACCACGTTAAGAAGCTTCACCTCCTTAATGTCAATCCGAGGGAGAGGTAGGAGTGATATGAAGATCGTGAATGTGAGATGAAGTGAGAGTGAAGGTGAGAAGCACAAAGGTGCACACACACATACACACACACAATGAAGAGACAAGCAAGACACAATGGAAGGTGGGAAACTAGCTCTATTACTCAAGAATACTCTTACAAGCTCAAAAGAACTCTAATCTCCAACAAGCTGACCTCAAAAATGAGCTCTCTAGCTCTTTTTATAGTTTCTAGACTAGTTTTGACCGGTTTCACATCTAATGACCGGCCTAGTTAAAAAATAGGTCCTAGAGGCTATTTGGAAGGGTAAACGATGTCTAAAAATAACGAAATTTGGTACGAGCATTCTACCTAAGCTCCTCAAGCTCGAGGACTCCTCGGCTTGCACAAAATGGAGCTATGGATTACAAAATGGGGTTTTCTATGATACATATGTTACAATTAGTGATAATAATCACTGTTGAATGTTTTGGGAAAATTAATAAGACATGTATTTGTTTAAAAGATTGATCCGTCTTGCTCCCTGCTTCGTCTTCACATGCTTCCGTGGCGTCTGTGCCTCTGACTGCTTCCAACAGAGAGAGACAAAGCCTTAGGTCTTCAGAGGCTAGTGTCAATCACACTGCAAGGTCTTGGGCCCAGCAGTTGAGTCACCACTCTCATTGTTGGTGCAGACCAATCACCAATTGAAGGCTTGGAAGATCAAATGATGAAGGAAGAATTAATTCCTAAAGTGTGGAAGAAGATTACAATCAGATGACAAGAGAAGTGTACACATATGTACATTAGCATAGTCATAGATGACTTAGATCTTTTGTTCAGTAAGAATTATGTACAAATTATCTATAAATACCTTGAGAAAAGTCGGGGCATGTATGAGAGCATATGTGACAATAGTCAGATGTCAAGAATGAGGGAGATAGAAGTCAAGAGATAGAGGAAAGTGTTTTTGAGTTTGCTCTCATCACTCAGTTGTTTTTTCTCTGAGTAAATGAAAAATTTTGCGCCCGATGTTTCTGCGTGTTCTCCTTCTACAGTAGATCAATTGTGGAATGCTTTTGTACAAGTCTAAGTTGAGAGTTGCTTGACCTCTGTGCAAAGTTTCAGCTTCCAATTGTAATCAGGCTGAGTGAATTAAGTGTAGGAACATTTATATGTGAAGTGTATTCATAGGTTCCTAAAACAGGCGCATATTTCGAAGTCAATGTTTTGATCATTTCTCCTAGCACAGTTTAAAGTTTTGCATGAGTGAGGGCTTAATCTTTAAGTTAGAAGATAAGCTACTTATGTCTAAAAGCATTTTGTAAAACGGGTTCTATTCAAGGAGAACCAAGTCTTAAAAGTTACAGGTGTAAAGTCGACTGTTTTGGATGACAGTTTCTGACATAGGTAACTTGTGAAATCAATTTCTCAAGTTATACTTAATCTTTTGGAGTAATTCAACTTGGAATAGTTGCGCAATCTCTAGGAGATGATTCGTACAAAGTTTCATCAAAAACTTTACACGTTTGATAAGTCAATGTAAGGAAATAGTGCAGCAGACTTTTCTGTGTATCACCTTCTTCACAGATTTGTTCATCTTTTGATAATTAGAAGTTGATCCTCTAAAGAGTGGAAAGTTTTTGACTTATTCTTGGTATAGAGGTGCTCTAGTCACAAGAATAGGTTATTCTTTTGGAGATTAACACTCTCCATCAGTGGTATCAGAGCAGGAGACATCAATTTGAAGAAAGAAGGATCCCGACTGCTGCAGATTCAAGAGATTCAACACTTGAAGGACTAAGAAGTGAAAGCTTGGAGTCAAAGCTCGAGGAGAAGACAAATTGACATCAAGAAAGGCAAAAGGAGTTCAATTCGAAGTAAAGGTACATACATTGTTTGTAAAGCTTGAAGTTTCAATACACAGGTGGATACAAGATGGGAGAAAGCTTGCAGATTGATAAGCTAGATAGGGAGAATTATCCAGCATGGTCCATGAGGATGGAAGCACACCTCATGAGCAAAGATCTTATATCATTTATTACAGGAGATGAAGAAAAACCAGAGTTTGCAGATCCAAGTATTCCTACTAGGGAAGAACTTGCAATGTTGAAGACTTGGATGAGAAAGGATGCTCAAGCAAGGAGTATCATCTACATGGCTGTAAATGATTACCTTCTACCTCACATCAGAGGTTTAGAAAGTGCCACAGATGTTTGGAATGCTTTGGAAGAGCATTTCCAAAATACAACTAAGTCAAGGAAGTCCTCACTATGGGCTGAGTTCACAACCTTCAAGAAGAAGAGCTCACAATCAATTTCAGATTATGTGGCAAGGATGAAAGATATTGCAGATAGCTTGGGAGCAGTGGATGAAGATATTGAAGAAGAAAAGTTGGTAAGACAAATACTTACAGGTCTAAGAGGTGATGAGAAGTGGAAGCCTTTTATCTTGTCCATAGAATTGTCACTTGATCACTTTACTCCTGATCTTAATCAATTGCTAGGACACATGCTAACCTTTGAGCAGGATCTTAAAGGAGACAATGATAGAAGTACAAGTCAAGCTATGTACTCCAAAGACAAGAAAAAGAATGGAAAGGGAAAGCAATCAAATGATGATGAAGGGAATTCAAATCAAGCCAACTTCACAAAAGGGAAGACAAATTTCAGAGGTAAAGGAAGAGGAGGTAAGAACAAAGATAATGCTAAAGCTTGTTGGATTTGTGGCAGAACAAATCATTTGGCAAATGATTGTTGGTATAATAATCAAAGTGGAGGATACAACAATCAGAATTATAGTCAAAGAGGTAGAGGAGGCAGAAACCAAAGAGGCAATTTCAGAGGAAGAGGTGGTAGGACATCATATGGTAGAGGAGGTGGAAGAAACTTCCAATCTCAGTCCTACAACAATAATTATTACAATTATGCATCAGATCAGAAGGATGACATGACTCTTATCCTGAATGCAACTCATGAATCAATGGGAGAAGATCAAAGAGTGTTCTATATTGACTCAGGGTGCAGCAACCATCTGAGTGGGAATCTATCCTTGATGACTGATATGGAAGCAAGGGTGAATGGACATACAGTTCAAACAGGTGACAATACCAAACATAAAGTGGAGAGCATTGGATCAGTTAAGACAAAGAGTGGAAGTACACTTCTGAGCAAGGTACTTTATGTTCCAACTATTCCTAAAAATCTGATAAGTGTAGGGCAAATTGTGGAGAAAGGATATGAGGTAAGATTTACAAATGATGGTGTCTATGTACAAGATCCAAATCAGGGATATAGAAACATAATTGTAGGTAAAAAGGAAGGAAGATTGTTTACTCTCAAAGTCCAAGGTAATGTGGGACATGCATTGTTTACCTATGGAGGTCAAAAGATGTCTGAATTAGACCTATGGCATAAAAGGTGGTGCTTGGATTGCCAAACATTGAAGGGCAACATATGGTGTACAAGTGTGAAGCTTGTCAATTAGGTAAAGCACATAAAAGTTCTTATAACAAATCAGGGTACAAGTATTCAAACATGCTTGAATTGGTTCATACAGATGTATGGGGTCCCTCAAGGGACTATAGCATAAATGGATCCAGATATTATGTGTTGTTTGTTGATGATGCAACCAGGTGGATTACTTTGTATGTAATCAAGGACAAATCAGAAGTCTTCAAGACATTCAAACACTTTCATGCTTATGCAGAAAGGATCACAGGACAAAAGCTAAAGAGGTTAAGATCAGATGGAGGGGGAGAGTATTTCTCAAAAGAGTTTGATGATTATTTGTGGAATGCAGGTATCAAAAGAGAAGTAACTTGCAGGTACTCCCCTCAACAGAATGGAGTAGCAGAAAGGAGGAATAGGACTCTTGTAGAGTTTGCAAGAGCCATGATGAAGGAAAAGAATTGTCCAAATTATTTATGGGCAGAGGCCATTAACACTGCAACATACCTTGTGAATAGGTTGCCTTGCAAAGCTTTGGATGGAGGAACCCCTTATGAAGCATGGTGGGGTAAGAAGCCTAGTCTTGATCATTGTAAAGTATTTGGATGTATTGCATATGCTTATGTTCCTTCACAATTAAGACATAAGCTAGAACCAAAAGCAGAGAAGTATGTTTTTATTGGATATGATGATAGACAGATGGGTTATAGGTTGTGGAGTCCATCCACAAAGCAATTTCTTGTTACTAAAGATGTAACATTTGATGAGCAAAACATGTGGTATACAGGATCACCAAATGAGTATACAGGTGTTGAAGAAATTCAAAGGAAAGGAAAGGCAAAGGTAAAAGTATGTGAAGAAATTGTTGATGAAGTTGACTCTAGATGTAGAGTGCAGGATCATGTAGAAGAAGGGCCAAGATTTGATCCAGAATCAAATGAGGCTGAAACTTCAAGAAGTGCAGAAATCAGAAGATCTACAAGAGAAAGGAAAGAGCCTATAAGGTATAGTTATGATACATCTTTTCTAACAACAAAAGATTATGCCTACATTGTGAAAACAGAAGAAGATCCAACTACTTATGAAGAAGCCAAAGGTAAACAGAATTGGGAGAAGGCAATGCAAGAAGAGTATGATGCTCTACTTGAAAATGAAACTTGGGAATTAGTACCAAGACCAAAGAATCAGAAAGTCATTGGATGCAAGTGGGTATATAAAACAAAGAGGTTTGCAGATGGTAAGGTGTCTAGATATAAAGCTAGACTTGTGGTCAAAGGTTATGCCCAAACTTATGGGATAGATTATGATGAAACCTTTAGTCCTGTTGCTAAGATGACTACAATTAGGACATTGATTGCTATTGCTGCTTGCAAAGGATGGAAATTATCACAATTGGATGTGAAGAATGCATTTCTTAATGGATACATTGCAGATGAAGTATATATGGAGCAACCAGAAGGCTTCATGGAGTCAATTGGATCAGATTATGTGTGTAAGCTCAAGAGAGCTTTATATGGGTTGAAGCAAGCCCCAAGAGCTTGGAATTACAGATTGGTCAAGTTCTTGAATGAATGTGGTTTTCAAGCATCAAAGGCAGATAGTAGCTTGCTAGTGAAGGCAAGTGAAAATGGATACATTTACATGTGCATTTATGTTGATGATATTATTGTTACAGGAACAGATGCTCAAGGAATCAATGAACTCAAGAAGCAAATAGAGAAGGAGTTTAAGATAAGTGACTTGGGAAACTTATCTTATTTTTTAGGAATGCAGATTGTGTATACTCAACATGGAGTATATGTTTCACAAGAGAGATACTTGAAGAATCTTCTAGTCAAGTTTAACATGGAAGATAGCAGGACCTCAACTACACCATTGGAGGTAAATCATAAATTAAGCAGGTATGGAGGTGAAGAGTTCAATGACATGAAGAAATATCAGAGTTTGGTAGGTAGTCTAATCTATGCTACCTTGACAAGGCCAGATCTATCATATGCAGTAGGTGTGTTGTCACAATTCATGCATTGTCCAAAGAAGACTCATTGGATTGCAGCCCAAAGGGTACTCAGATATATCAAAGGAACCCTAAGTGAAGGTTTGTATTATGGTTTCACTTCTGACACAAGAATCAAAGTGTTTAGTGATGCAGATTGGGCAGGTGACTCAGATGATAGAAGGTCTACTCATGGATATCTATGTTATGTTGGAGACAAGTTAGTGTCTTGGTGTTCAAAGAAGCAACACACAGTTGCTTTATCATCCACAGAAGCTGAGTATAAGGGAATGGTAGAAGCTGCAAAAGAAGTGATATGGTTGAAGACCTTGATGAAGAGTTTTGAGTTTGATCATAGTACTCCAATAATTTTTGGAGACAATATGAGTTCTTTGTATTTGGCAGCTAACCCTGTTTTTCATGCCAGGACTAAGCATATAGAGATTCAGTATCATTTCTTGAGGGAAAAGGTACTAGATAAAGAGATTGAAGTGATGTATACTCCAACAAAAGAACAAGTGGCAGATATGATGACAAAGAGTCTGGATGGACCTAAGTTACAAAGGTTCAAAGACATGGCAAGTATCAAGAAGACAGAGAAGACCTCAATTGATGATTGAGGGGGAGCTGTTGGTGCAGACCAATCACCAATTGAAGGCTTGGAAGATCAAATGATGAAGGAAGAATTAATTCCTAAAGTGTGGAAGAAGATTACAATCAGATGACAAGAGAAGTGTACACATATGTACATTAGCATAGTCATAGATGACTTAGATCTTTTGTTCAGTAAGAATTATGTACAAATTATCTATAAATACCTTGAGAAAAGTCGGGGCATGTATGAGAGCATATGTGACAATAGTCAGATGTCAAGAATGAGGGAGATAGAAGTCAAGAGATAGAGGAAAGTGTTTTTGAGTTTGCTCTCATCACTCAGTTGTTTTTTCTCTGAGTAAATGAAAAATTTTGCGCCCGATGTTTCTGCGTGTTCTCCTTCTACAGTAGATCAATTGTGGAATGCTTTTGTACAAGTCTAAGTTGAGAGTTGCTTGACCTCTGTGCAAAGTTTCAGCTTCCAATTGTAATCAGGCTGAGTGAATTAAGTGTAGGAACATTTATATGTGAAGTGTATTCATAGGTTCCTAAAACAGGCGCATATTTCGAAGTCAATGTTTTGATCATTTCTCCTAGCACAATTTAAAGTTTTGCATGAGTGAGGGCTTAATCTTTAAGTTAGAAGATAAGCTACTTATGTCTAAAAGCATTTTGTAAAACGGGTTCTATTCAAGGAGAACCAAGTCTTAAAAGTTACAGGTGTAAAGTCGACTGTTTTGGATGACAGTTTCTGACATAGGTAACTTGTGAAATCAATTTCTCAAGTTATACTTAATCTTTTGGAGTAATTCAACTTGGAATAGTTGCGCAATCTCTAGGAGATGATTCGTACAAAGTTTCATCAAAAACTTTACACGTTTGATAAGTCAATGTAAGGAAATAGTGCAGCAGACTTTTCTGTGTATCACCTTCTTCACAGATTTGTTCATCTTTTGATAATTAGAAGTTGATCCTCTAAAGAGTGGAAAGTTTTTGACTTATTCTTGGTATAGAGGTGCTCTAGTCACAAGAATAGGTTATTCTTTTGGAGACTAACACTCTCCATCACTCATTACCCTAGCTCTGATACCAGTGAATCAGGGATGTCTCAAGGTATGGACAGACCTACGGGAAGTTCAGGTGTGCCTTACCTGTACAGGGTAGAAGGCCCTTACAAAACGCAGCTAGAGTACCTTAGGACCAACCGATTAGGTGCTAGCATCTATGAGGACGGCCTAGGAAGATCCGTGGTCCAGATTAAAAACCCTGACCAATCCATAGGACTAGAGCACCCAGCTGTCAAGTTTGAAAACGGTGCATACCTGGACAAGGAAGGAACCATATACGTAGTCACCAGTCATCCAGATAGGACAGATGAATTTGGAAATGTAATCTCAGAAGCGGACTTAGGTGACTTGGAACAAGGAAACATGGGAGTAGAACCTAGAACCCCCCGAGGTAAATCAGTTCTCACTAGGATTATCACGCCTGAGTGGGTACCCCAAGACAACAAGAGCATAGAGTTGCTCCTCAATCGAGAAACTGATGAAGCCTTTTGGAGGTATAAATCCAATCAGCCAACTGATATAGGAAATATCATGATCTATGAGTTTAAGGATCCGGATAGCCCATGTAGAGTGACCTACTTAGATCACACTTCGGAACGGATCTTTGTGGTGACAGAAAATGATAGGCATGCTTACACTTGGAAGGGTGAATTTATTTTCCCCCAACCAAGATCAAATGTATCCTATGGTCACCCTGGGGCTGGAACTTCCCAAGCTCATGGTACGCAAAGAGACAGAAGTAGAGATAGACCAGAAGTAAGTTTTGCCAACCCAGTAGGCAGAGAAAGAACGAGGACGGAGACGAATAGGGTAGAACCTGAGGTGCTTAGAGCTCACAGGAACCAAAGAAATGTGGATGGATTCCCTCTGCCGAGACCTAGAGAGCACGCAAGAACCCTGAGACCGACTCAGCTAGTTAAGTCCATGAAGAATTACTTTGATGGCACAGGAGATCCCTATGATCACGTGGTAGAATTCAAGCAAGTCTTGAGAGCTGAACAAGTGGAGGATCTATTCACGCAGTACAATGCCTTCGGTCTAACCCTTAGGAACACCGCGCTTACATGGTTTCAGCCATTGGATGAGCGCCAGTTCAGGAGCATAGACCAACTCCTAGAAGCATTTACTATTGAGTTCTCCAAGAGTGGCATAAGACACAACACCTCCTCACTGATTCACAGCTTCAAGCAAACCCCTCAAGAGACTGTGAGACTTGCAGGAAGAAGATTTAGGCAATACCTTGAAAGATGTCCTGTTTCGGAGCTACCCACATCTGCCAAACAAGTAGCCTTATTCCTTGACGGATTGCTGAGTACGAAATTGAGATCCTATGTGTATCTGAAAGACCCTAGGGCTATAGAAGAGTGTGTACATATGTGCATTGACATTGAAGATAACCTAGGAGAAGAACTAGAGCTTTCCAAAATCTACAAAGATTCAGATAGTGCATCTAGTCAATCTTCCACGCAATCCACATCAATTGAGGAACTCGCAGAGAAAGTGGCCCAGAAATTAGGTGTAACTAGCAAACAAATTCCAAGGTTTGCTCCTGTGAAAAGGTGCTATACATGCGGTGGCGACCATATGGCGAATGTCTGCCCCATTATGGCTCAGCCCCAAGTAAATCCTAGTAGCCAATATTGCACCATAGAACGGAGATACACCAATCACACCGCACAAGATTGCCCATACAACAAGCAGGCGGTTAGGCAACCCTACCCCCAGCCCTACCAGCAAGGCAGATACCAGAACCAGTACCCTCCACAACCATATGGCAGGCCACAACAAAATTTCCAACCTCAATATCAAAACCAACAAAGGCCTCAGCATGTGCTAGCACAACAACCCCCAGCCCCAGCTAATGTGATTCCGGTAAAGTATACTGCTGCAGAAGAGAACCTGAATAGAGCTATAGTCCCTGTAACATCCTTGCTTTCTGAAAGTGACCCGAGTGACCATAGCTTTGATTCCACACATGTTGATAGCCCCCAGGCCTACTACATGCAGTCTCCTGAGCATGGTGAGTCCTATTATAGCGAAGAGACAAACGAACCTAGTTGGGAGTCAGATTACACGAACGTCATGTATGCAAACCCCAATCCTAGGCCTCAATCTAGGCAAGTAAGACCTCCATTCCCAAGAGGACCGTGCTACAGATGCCAAGGAGATCACCTCATTCGTGATTGTCCCTTGCCTCCACCTACACAACCCCAGTCAGTGACGATCCAAGGTTTTTGCCAAGATTGTGGAAAAGAACATCTCTTACGAGATTGCCCTAAGAACCCTAATATTATGCCAAAAATCACTCCGATCAACGTTATTGGGTTAGTGGTAGATTCCACAGGAAGTGTCACTTCCACTGCTCCCGTACAGGTAGTCACTAGAGCTCAAGCATTGCAGCAAAATCAAGGGGTAGGCAAGGAAAAGAGCCTAGACGCTAGCGATACTGAGAGCCAAAATAAAAAGAGAACAAGAGCTTGGAGAGATAGCCGCGAACGCATGAAAAGGCAATGGGCAAAGAAGATGAGTGAACTTGAGGAAAGTCTACGAGAAACCAAGGCTAAAATCATAGAGATCACTTCTCAACCGCACTCTCACACATTCCCACCGCTACCATCCCCATCACCCTCCATCCCTTCACCCTCTAAGACACCCCACGTAACCCACCCACCACCCCAAACAGGATCAGTATTAGCTGATCCCACTCCTGAAGACATAGACATGATGCTTAAGGCATATCAGGCCAGAATCCAAGAAGGGCCAAACGTCACGGATCATGACAAGTGCTATCCTAGAGCTGACCTAGAGATAGAAAGAACCAAACTGTGTGCGAAAATGGTCGCATTGGCTCAGACTATGTTTGAAGCCAGTCGCCTTTTCAATTACTCGGGCTCAGCCAAAACGCAATTACACTTGGATGGATTCCTAGAGAAGTTAGAGGGAATAATTGCAAGATCTGCCAAGGAAGAAAAAAATCAAGAAAAAGATAAAGCAAGCAAAAACATGAACCATCCCCCATCGGAAGTTTATGTGGCCAATTCCATTAAACCAGACAACTTCCCCTCCTTAGAAAGAATAGAGAGGCTAATTGCACAATCAGAAAAGGAACCTACCCCTCAAAAAAAGGAAAGGGCAAGAGAACGGATAAGCCAGCCTCTTCAGGAAGCCCATGTGCCTCCTCAAGAAGCTTATCTTCCCCCCCAAAAGGCAGATGAACCTCCCTCGAAAGCTCACGTACCTCCACAGGTTGCCTACATTCCTTCTCAGGAAGCGTATGAGCCTGCTCGGAAGAGTAATAGAATAAGCAATCCTCCCCAAGAAGCTTGTGCTCCAGCCATTTACGAGAGCAAGGAGAGAGCCAACGATAGAACAAGCCCTCCTTCCCAGGTTGCTTATGTGCCCAATTCTACGGAGCCAGACACTTCTTCTTCTATGAATCGGTTTGCACCAGACTTCCTACGAGAGATTCAAGAAGACAAATGGGATAACGAAAGCGAGGTCGCCCCTCCTTTTGAACTTGTGGACGATGCACACGACCAATTCCCACAAGACATCCCATCTATTTACGGGGAACATGAGAGTACTCAGTCTCACGAGAGATTGGACTTTGAGTCTAATTCCATACAAGAGCTACCCCACTTCACCGGCCCATGGGAAGCAAAGTCCACATGTATGAGAGCACCCACAGTCATGGTAAGGAACGACGACTCAGTCATACCAAGGAACACGGAGGTAGTAACGAACACTAAGGTGCAATGCGATCTCACTTTGGAAGAACTGCCTGAGGATAGACCAAACGCGAGGAAATATGCAGCCAGTCGAGTAACTGAAGTTGCAAAACCTCATTCCCGGGCAGGATCCCATAGGACAGTGCCAGAAATTCCCTTGGATAAGATAGGAGATATGTGTGAAGGTGAAGAAGGGAACACCTATCTTCCCATCACCTACCAGGAGTACACCACCAAGGCAATTTTGGACTCAGGTGCAGGAGTTGCAATTGCCACCACTTCCCTATGGAAGCGTTGGGGCAAGCCAGCACTCAGGCCAACGAGAATGAAATTGCAAATGGCCGATGGTCACATAGAAAAACCCCTAGGATTGCTAGAAGGAATAACTCTCACCACTTGTGGTGTCGAGTTTGAGCATAGTTTTGCTATATGTGACTTCAGCAAAAATCATGCTTATGAGATGATTTTGGGAAGACCATTTATGCGACAGTTGCAAGTGGTACAGGATTGGGGAACCAACTCCTTGTATTTGCAACACTTGGGCGTTACGACCAAAGTCAATCTAAAGGACTATTCTCATAGAGATGTCCCTCCTATCCAATGGAATCCCATCCATAGAGCCAAAGATGATACAGAATCGGTGCATTCCATAGGGTCTGGATCCTCATGGATGCATGAAGATACTCACTTATGGATGTGCAAGGTAGCAGTAGAAGAAGAGAAGAGAGAGAAAGCCAGAGAGGTAGGTGCGAACGAAACTCATAGACCCATTCAAGACCCAGCCTATGCACCTGTAGTCTTTCCAGATGAGGAATTTGAACCCCATGGCTGGGCAGAAATTTTAGCAACAATGGACGTAGCCATCAATGAAGAACAATGGACACCTCACTGTGATGAGGATGGCTATGACATTTCAGTCTTCTCCATAGAGCCAATCATGGGAGAGGCAGTTCTAGAAGAATGCGAACCTAGCCCTGATGCATTTGAGGATGCAAGTGACTCCGATCTAGAGTCAATCATTATGGACCCACCATTTGCATCAGATGAAGAATACTTCCATGAAGTAGAATTTCAACCCCAGAGGCATGGAGAGGTTACAAATGATGTAAGATTAGCAACGCATATGACCCCGAAGGAAGAAGGAAAGAAACGAAAGAAGAAAGAAGTCTCACCAGAGGAGGAAGAATCTTTGTTTGAGGTCCCAGAAAATTTTAAGAAGTATGAGATAGATGACAGGAGAGTCATGATAAGAATGCCTAAACGAGAGGCACAATCAGGAGAGGCCTATGATAACAAAGAAACTACCAAGAAAATTGTAGTGGCCCTAGAAGAAGGAGAGGAGAGATGTACGTACATAGGTCATGACCTAACAGCGGAAGAAGAGCATGCGTTGATAGCCTTGCTAAGAGAATACAGAGATGTATTCGCTTGGAGTTACAAGGATTTGAAAGGTGTTGACCCCGATATATGCTCACACACTATCCCCATGACCTCAGATGCCAAACCCTCTAAGCAAAAGCCTTATACATATAATGATAATTACGCTGCTAAGATCAAAGAAGAGATAGATAGATTGGTTGAAGCTGGATTTATTTATGAAATTGAGCACACTGAGTGGGTATCCCCCATCGTAGTGGTGCCCAAGAAGAATGGCAAACTGCGTGTGTGCATTAACTTGAAAAAGGTTAATGCAGCCACAATTCGAGACAACTATCCGCTTCCCATCACAGAACATCTCTTAGAAAGAGTGGCAGGCAAGGAATTGTACAGCTTCCTTGATGGATTTTCGGGCTACAATCAAGTAGCCATAGCTCCAGAGGATCAGCATAAGACAGCCTTTGCCACAGAATGGGGCATTTTTGCCTTTAGAGTAATGCCATTTGGGCTTACCAATGCACCAGCTACCTTCCAGAGGCTGATGTGCCATGTGTTTAAGGAGTTCCTGAGGAAGAGTTTAGAAGTCTATGTTGATGATCTCTGTGCTCATTCCAATGTTAGACAAACCCATATTCCTGAACTCAGACAAATCTTTGACAAATGTAGAGAATATCAAGTCTGCCTGAACCCAGAAAAGTGCGTTTTTATGGTCAGGCAAGGCAAGATTCTAGGACACATAGTGTCAAAGAATGGCATATCTACCGACGAAGAAAAAGTGAGAGCCATAGCAGAGCTACCTAGGCCAAAGAATGTCAAGGAAGTACAAGCTTTCATGGGGCATTGTGGTTATTATCGACGATTTATACACATGTATGTTGTCATAGCAAAACCCATGTACGGGCTTCTGACTAACTTTGAGTGGACGGATGAATGTGAGAATTCCTTCCAGGAGCTTAAACGAAGATTATGTTCAGCACCAATCTTGACCACGCCAGATTGGAATAAGCCATTCCATGTTCACGTGGATGCATCCAATTATGCTATTGGATGTGTTCTTGCACAACCTACTGGTGAAGGTAATATGGATCTTCCAATTGCCTATGCCAGTAGACAGTTGAATGCGGCTGAACAAAATTACACCACTACAGAGAGAGAAGGCTTAGGCATGGTATATGCAGTTAAGAAATTCAGACACTATTTGCTTGCAAATAAGTTTAAATTTTTTACTGATCATCAGGCATTGCTGTACCTCGTAAATAAACCATGCAATACAGGAAGATTAATAAGATGGTTTCTCTTGCTCATGGAATATGACTTTGAAGTGGTGATAAGGAAAGGTAGGACTCATTTGAGAGCTGATCATCTCTCTAGGCTCACATCGGGAGAAGCCCCACAAGGAGTGTCAGATGACCTTCCTGATGCTTACTTGTTTAATTTGGAAGTTGTACCGCAGTGGGCTAAGCCATTGGTACCAGTATTGACATACCGGCCTAACCATCCTGTGGTAAACACACGGAATAGAGAGGTTGTAAAAGCCCAAAAGTACCACATCATGGCAGGAAGCATGTACAAGCACACAGATCAAGGGATCTTGGCTTGTTGCGTAGAAGAGGATGAGTACGCTAAATGGTTGCAATTAGCACATGTAGGTGCGTTAGAGCAACACCATTCAAAGCAACGAACTTTACAGACTCTAAAGAGATTCGGAGTGCATTGGCCAACTATGGAAGCGGATGTCCAAAAGTTGTGCAAGGAATGCCCAATCTGTTGCACTAAACCACCAGTGGAACACGCCACTCTTTATCAAGTATCCATTGTGCCAGATTGGAGTGAACCACTAGTATCATTCCTGAGGACAAACACATTCCCTCCATACATGACTCTGGCTAGGAAAAGGAGTTTAGAACAAGAAGCCTTGGATTACTCACTCATTGGTGATAATCTATACAAACGCGGTAAGGATGGTTACCTGAGACTGTGTGTCCATGAGAGTGAGTATCTTAAGATCTTAGAAACTGCTCACCAAGGTGTAGCAGGAGGACATTTTGGACCGGATTGGGTGATCAAGGCAATACTATTTGCGGGCTTCTGGTGGCCTACCCTTCACATGGATGCACATACCTATGTGAAACGGTGTGATGTCTGTCAAAGGACTCAGTATCCTATACGCAAAGATGAGATGCCACTGAAACCTATGATGGGTGGACGTGCATTCTCTAAGTGGGGAATAGACTTCGTAGGTCCTATTAATCCCCCAGCTAAAGGTTCTCATGCGGAATACATCATTGTTGCAACAGATTATCTCACCAAGTGGGTAGAGGTAAAGGCTATGACCAAGAAGGATGCTCAAACAACTGCCAAATTCTTGTTTGAGAATGTATTCACGAGATATGGACTACCTATAGAGCTTGTAAGTGATAGAGGCACTCATTTCTTAAATGAAGTAATTGAAAATCTACTCCAAGAATTCTTGGTAATACACAAGAAGTCTGCCCCTTATCACCCTCAAGCTAATGGGCAAGCTGAGAGCACTAATAAGATCTTATGCAATGTACTGACGAAATTAGTGAACACTAAACGCTCTGATTGGGACAAACAGCTACACCATGTTGTTTGGGCATATCGAGTTGCCTACAAAACGGTACTCCAAGCCACCCCCTTTCAGATGGTATTTGGCCAAAACGTTGTGCTACCCTTGGACTTCTTGATCCCTACATTGAGAGTAGCACAAGAGTATGAGTGGACAGGTCATGAGCTCTCCTCTAGGATCTTTGACCTTGAACGATTAGGAGAAACAAGACTGAGAGCCGCCGCAGGAATATATGCAGCCAAGAAGAGACAGAAAGCATATTTCGATGCCCATGTGAAGGATAAAGGCTTGAAAGCAGGAGATCTAGTCTTAGTCTATACACTAAAACAACACGCGAGAAAGCTAGAAAAGAGAGGCTACGGACCTATGATCATCAACAGGATCTCCACGAGTGGAGCAGTACAATTAGCCACGCTAGAAGGTGATATCCTCCCAAACTATATTAGCGGTTGTAGAGTCAAGTTGTATCAGGAACCCCTCACGGAGGAAATGCTCAGCCGACTCAACACTGCTAAGAAACGCAAAGAGGAAGAAAAGCGAGTTCGAGAAGAAGCCCAAGCAGAAGCTTTAGAACGCATCAGAAGGATGAAGTTACGAAGGCAAGGTAGAGATCAGCCTAGAGCGAATGACTATGCAGATCAAGGATATCCTATGGCCATGTGTGAAGTTGCAGGAACAAGCTCGCATAGGATAATTGATAGACGTCCTTTCATAACCCTAGATATAGGACAAGGAAAGAGTGCAAGGAACGTAAGAGCCTTGATTGACTCAGGTGCAGCCACTAGTGCTGTTAGAGTGTCTTACTGTCAAGAGTTACAGTTAACTGTCAATCCTGTGGAAGCTTATCTCATAGGGTTGGGAGGCGTGGAAACCCCTTGCATGGGCGAGGTGGAACTTCCCCTCTACATTCATGATGAGGAAATGACTGTTAAAGTACTGGTGTGTCAAGATGAGGATCTCACTAAACCTCTCCTCTTGGGTCAAGATTGGATCTATGACCAAGCAGTCAATCTAAACCTAAGAAGTGGACTTCTCCAGGTTTGGGTCAATCATAGTCGAGTTACAGTAGAATTAGACAATGGAGCACTCAAGGAACTAGGAAAGGCACAGACTCCTGGTCCTTCCAGGGGTACACATGAAGATGACCATGCTGTTCTTGTTCAAAACCATGTGTTGCAGAGGAATGATATTTGCGAAAAAGGAGTCAGGGATGCAATGGAACTCCCTTCTTTTCCAAAGGTCAGAAGGAGGCAGCAACCAAAGGTGGATCAAAGGCAGAAGAAGCAGAGTACTACCTATGTCCGAGATCAAAAGTACCTGCGCAGCAGAATGTCCCAGAAAGTAAACCAAGTGTGGGTGCGGAAAGGCGAACACCCGGTTGCACTCACGACAACCACACGGGCAAAGCTTCTTACTAGTAACCAACAACGTGACGCCACTAAGAAGTCTGTCAGAAATTCTTCTGCTAAAGTGAAATCCATTTGGGTGCCCAAAAAGTCGATGAAGGCTAGCCCACAATCAAGACAAATTTGGGTGCCTAAGGCTTGCTTGAGGGCACAAGTAGCTACGCCAAGGCCACAACCTATGCAGCATATCCCAACTACGCGTACAGCCCCTATTCAATCGTTCTCGACACTCAAGAAGACACCAAGAACCAAGAGCACGCATGTAATCACTTGTAAATGGGTCCCTAAAAGGCCTCATATTCAAACAGATACACCCATAATGTTCTCTAGCGCCTCTACGAAACCAAAGGAAAAACCCATCCACTGCATTTGGCAGCTTAAGACCTGTATTAAACCCCCCGACCCCAATTTGTAAATTCACCCCCACTTACTAACGGCATTAGTCTCCTAGGAATACACAAACATTAACTACACTCACTGTCTTCGTGCACTTACTAACCACTAACTCACCATCTACCTCATGTTAATGTTGTAACGGGGACAACAACGGATTTATTCTGTCCATTACGATGTTAACACATGATTCTATATTCTCACAGAATCAGAAGGCAAGAAGTAAAATGGCAGAAGCGACAGGTTCGGGCTCACAAGTAGGGATACCTGCAGGAATTGATGTGGATAGTCTACCTGTGGATGTGCCCCCGACTGAACGACCAGTGGAGATGCAGCACCTTCAGCAAATCCCGGTGCCAGATCCACCTACAGGGATCACGGAAAGAGTCCATGCCAATTCTCATTGGTTCAATGGCATGCCAGGTCCATTAGGAGAGGCCAAGTATATCTGGGAGTCTAAGTGCGAGTATGACAGATCATGGGTGCGATTCCAATTTTTCTCCAAGGAGTTCGAGACTTTACAGAACACCGAGGATCTCCAGACCATATGGCAACGAGCAGGGTTGGCAGAATATTTTGAAGCCCCACTACCTAAACCCGACCTCCTCCGATGTTACTATTTGGTCTCCACATTACAAGCTAATGAAGATAAGGACAAACCCGGATCATTTGTTCTCCCCTCATTGCTGGGCAACAACGAGTTGAAGAGGTTTGAACTTACTGTGGAGTTGGTAAGCGACGCTTTGAATATGCATGGCACGCATGTACCCTCTGAAAAGGATGCTCTCGTTCCCACTAACATGAAGGATAGGAAACTATTGAAGCTTAAAGACATGGCAGCACTCACCCCAAATGTGTCCATCCCTCTCCGCATGTGCATGCAACATTTCGCCTTTCCCGGCCAAGACCGATTCACACAACCACACAAGAAGATCTGGTTCGCTCTCTACTTAGCGGAAGCAGGTGCGTTACCCATTAAGCTACCAGTATGGATTATAGATCAGTTGTATGAAGCAAACAAACGGGCTTCTAGGAAATTAGTGGTGAACGGATGCTGTGCAATCACACGCATTATTTACCGATGCCTAGCATATGATGTCCCCATTGAACGTGCCTTAACTTGGGCACAATTACAAATGTTTAAAAGGCTCAAGACGTCCACACATCAATCCAAGCGCATGAGGGGTGCGATCCCTTGTGTCCAGACAAGGGAAGTCCTGACTACTCCTGAGGCATCACCACTAAGAGAGGCCACTGTACCTCCCTTTACCATTAGGATACCCAGGTCGGAATCTGACACTACGACACAAGCTACCCCATCGGCTCCTCCTGTTCCACCTGAATTCGAATTTGCTGCCACTGGAGACGCTGAAGGACTGGATCCCCAGGATTTCGAAGCATTCCTACAAAGCAAACAATTCTCTGATGTGGAGTTTTATTCAGAGGCAGAGGAGCAGGGCACATCCTCACGAAGAAGAAGAAAGTCTACAGACGGTCAACATGTACATTGGAGTGACGCTCAGCAAAGTCAACAACACGGACACCCGGAAGAAGAAGAAGCGTATGAAGAAGAGACCACTGAAGCCCTAGCCTATACAGCAGAACTCCGAAGGCTGTATCAGATTATGGAAAGAGTGCGATCGCAGCAACTACTCACTAAACAGAGCAGCAGAGTACTTATGACTCAGTTATTGGAAGAAGCGGGAGTTGACTCAGAGTACAGGGAAGGTCTCTTATTGATGGCAGAAACATATGGAGTAGTAGAAGCAGTGCGCACTGCCATTCAGAGGCCTCCAGTTCAATATGACCCACGAAGGTTCCAGACACGACCTCGCTCAGGTAAGAATATCCAAATTCCCATTACAGTTGCAGAAGAGCCAACTACTACATCTGAAACTATCAGGACAACCTCCCAAACAGCTAGCCAACAGCACCCAGCCACCTATGAGGAATCCACCGAACCACTACCACCCACTTCCCCACCATCACCTCCTAGAAGAGAAACAGTGGAAACCGCATCAACTACTCAACCCACTGACCCCACCTTCATCTTCCGTACTCCCATCTCTAGTGCCACCCTATTCTCTACCACTGACAACCCGATCTTTGAAGCAAACCCCATCACTACACAATCCATCGAACCCCTCCTAGAGCCTGCCCTAGGGCAACCATCCCCAATGCCCTCAGCCATGGGTCATCCTGACCCTAGATCCACATTCATGGGCTTCCCTGCTACCACGCAACCCTTTCAGCCCTTCTCAAATTTACGACCCCAACCCCCGACATCCCTCTCTCCATTTCTACAATCCCTCCATGACCTCTTTGCTAGGGCTTTTCAACGAGGCTCTCAACCATTCCCTGCCTTTTCAGCTCCCCACCCCACTTCACATCTATTCACCACTTCCACACACACACCACCTACCATCCCAATGTATATGGCAGACCCCACACTCACACCCACTCCTGAAGGCATGGACATTTCACCACCCACGGCACCTCCACCCACGGCACCTCCACCCACGGTTTCACCTCCTCCCATTCCCCCTCCACCAATTTCACCCACACACACAACTTCCGTAGACACATCATTCACTGTCTCCCTTCCCCAATTCCCTTCCCATGCATCTCCCACGGTAAACACCACCCACTCATCTATAGGAAATGCATTGGACACCATGTTGGCTTGTATATCAAATTTAAGAACAGATTACATTCAGCTCCAGCAACAAAACGAACGCCTGCACGAGCACTCAGAGACACTACAGCACCGCCTTGCGGCACTAGAAGAGGAGAACGCTCGCCTCCACACACAGTTCCAAACCCTCCAAGAAGCCCATAACATATTGGAGGTACAGTTACAGAACGTAGATCAGGAAGCGGTGCAGGTGGTAGAAGGTCACCTACGGACACAGCTGGAACGCAACTCAAAACTTCAGCGAAATATGGCACTACTCAAACGCCATCTTGCGGCTGCTCAGGAAGAGAATAGACGCCTGCAAATACAAAATCAAGAGAACCTGGAGGCAGCTATTGAGAGCACACCAGGGGCACCCATCAGCCCATCCAAGTTTCAAGCAGTGACCCCCGATAATATCAAGATTATATTGGAAGATTATGCCATGCTGCTCGAAGCACATGATAAGCTATCGGAGGAGCTGGGACAACTGAAGCAGGAACACCAACAAGGACCAACAGCAGCCCCTCCAACCACCCTCTCTGCGGCTTCACTTCTCACAGACGCAGAGGCCATAAAAGATCTCCAGAAACAGGTCACTGAATTGCAAACACGCCTACTACAATATGAGAGACCATCTTCCCCTCCAGAGGCTCCCACGGACGAACAAGTTGTGCAAATTCCTGTGGAACAAACGTTTGACGAAGAATACGATCCGCAACCATTCCCAGGAGGCCAACAAACAGAAGAAGCGCAGGACACATTCGAGGCACCACGGCCCCCATGGTTACGTCAAGTGGAGGAAATCGGGAGTTCGCACGAAGAGCGCACCGTAGTGCAAAATCAGGCCATGAGAGTCATCGAGGAAACTGTGTTACAATCAGCTTACTTTAAGAACCTGTCATCAAGACGCCTGATTCTCTCATCTGAACTCCAATACAGGCCGTATTATATTATTTTGGCTGATTATAATGCAGAAATACAAAGAGTCACGAGTCAGATTCCTACTTTTGCGACCCAATTTCAACCCGAAGACCTTCCTCCAGAGGTGCAAAAAGGCAAAATTCGTCAACCAACATGGCGGCAGAAACTTCTAGAGACATATCCAGAAATGCTACGCACATGGAACAACGCGCCTTTGCACCTCCTGTACAATCCATGCTACGGTCCAGTTCCCCGCCGCAGGTCGTGGAAGGCATTCAATATCAAGGTACAGAACAATGCGCAATGCAAGGAATGGCTGAACTACCCGTACATTGCGCCACCACAGGGACCACCATCGGTAGCATATATGATGGGGACCATTCGCCACTGGATGCCGCGCTTGAAGCCCATGCAAGATGTAGCAGCGCAAATGATGCTTAAAATCTTAGATATGATGCAAGTAGTCCTGAAGACCTTCAGAAATGCAGCCGCACCACAGGTACGTCTCCCGGGGTTTAGCAATGGAAATTACGACTTGGTGTATGACATGAGCACCACCCCCAGTATTCGTGTGGCTTACGCTTGGCATGCACGCATCAAATACCTCCCCGCCTGCTACAAACAGACCTTCGAAGAAATGTTCAGATCAGGTTTCTGGGAGTATCACTCGGAGGTTTTCGCACCAAAGCCAACACATCTGCTCCAACTGTTTGCTTGTGAACAAGCAATGTATTCAGAGTACTACACCACCCCGCAACCAGGAACCCCTGGTGCAATAAATTGGGATGCATTGGAAGCTGATCTAGCAAGAGGCTTAAGGATAGGAGAACATGAACTGGCCACCAATGTCATCCAATATTACATCGACCACCCGAGAGAACAAAGGTCTGTCAGGGGCGACAGACGCTAGGAAGGGGGGAGTGTTGGCACACAAAGCAACAGAGGAATCATGCACAATACGGCAACAAGGCCAGATCATTTTTTCCATGGATTATGAATAACTCAAGTGATTTTAATCACTACACAAACATTGTAAACCCCGTTTTTGGTAGATTAGACTCCATTTTGTGCAAGCCGAGGAGTCCTCGAGCTTGAGGAGTATTAGAAGTACCATCGTACCAATTTTCATAATTTTTAGACTTCGTTTGAACCCTCAAATAAGCCCTGGAACCTAATTTTTAACTAGGCCGGACACTAGGTCTGGACAGGGCCAAAACTAGTCAAAAAACTATAAAAAGAGCTAGAGAGCTCATTTTGGAGATTAGATTGTAATTGAAACAAACTTGTAAGAGCTTTTGAAAGTAATCTAAAGAACTCCATTGATTCTCCCTCTTTGTCTTGCCGTGTGTGCGCGTGTGTGTGTATGTGTGTGCATGCTTGTGTGCTTCTCACTCACGCACTTGTGCCGCCACTTGCTCGAGGTCTTCATACCATCCTCACGTCTTCCCGGATTGACATTAAAGGAGGTGCTACTCATCACTGAGCTACATCATGTGACTTACAAATGAGGATGTCAAATATATCAAGCATGTAGGCTTGGGCAAAATGCACCAACAACTCCCCCTCAAGCCTAACATGCTTGGCCTCCAAATAAGTCTTCAATTGTCCTTGATTTCTTGCAAGCCAATCATCAACTTGAATCTACTTAACTTTGTACCATCAAGAGCTTTAGTTAACATGTCTGCACATTGCATATCTGTAGAGACATAGGATAGTTGAATATCCTTGCTCATTAGCTTCTCCCTTACATAATGGTAGTGGACTTCAATATGCTTGGTTCTAGCATGGTATACCGGATTAGCTGCTAGATGTAGTGAGCTTGTGTTGTCACCAAAAATGTGAGGTGTTGAAGAATGAAGTCCAAGATCTGTGTACAAAGACTTTAACCACATGATTTCTTGAGTTGCATTAGCCAAACCTCTATATTCTGCTTCAGTAGAAGATAATGCCACGGTTGGTTGCTTCTTCGATGACCAAGAAATGATTTTTGAACCTGCAAATGATATATACCCTGATGTGCTTCTTCTATCATCTTTAGATCCAGCCCAATCTGCATCTGAGTAGATCTTTAGCTCAATATCTAAAGTATATGAATAGAACAAACCTTCATTCATGGTCCCCTTTAGGTACTTGAGGACTCTCTTGGCCGCTTCCATATGTGGGCTTCTCGGCTTATGCATAAACTGACTCAATATGCTAACACTATAGCATATATCCACCCTTGTGAGTGTTGCATAGTTCAAACTTCCAACCAAGCTTTGATAGCTTGTGATGTCTTCAATTGGCTCTCCTTCATAAGCAGTAAGCTTATGATTTTGCTCCATAGGTGTACCTGCACACTTGGTATTTTCCATCTTGAACTTGACGAGCATGTCATGGACATACTTCCTTTGTGTGATGTATATACCTGAATCTGAGTAGATCAACTCAAATCCAAGAAAATAAGTGAGTGGTCCGAGGTCACTTATTTTGAACTCCTCCTTCATTTGACTCTTTACCTGTTTGATTCCTTCAAGATCATTGCCTATGATAATAATATCATCAACATGCACACATAAATAGATCACTTTAGATCCATTCCTCTTTATGAACAAAGAGGTATCCGCCTTGCTAGCTTTGAATCCTTGGTCCTGCAAATAAGTCACCAATCTGAAATTCCAAGCTCTTGGAGCTTGCTTCAATCCATACAAAGCTTTCTTTAGTTTGCATAAATAGTTAGGATGATGTGCATCCTCATATCCAGGAGGTTATGCCATATACACTTCCTCATAAATCCATCCATTCAAGACGGCATTCTTTACATCAAGTTGATAAAAATTCCAATTTCTAGATGCAGCAAGACTAATGAGAACCCTAATTGTAGGCATTTTTGCAACCGGAGAGAAAGTCTCCTCATAATCAATACCATGGGTTTGAGCAGACCCTTTAGCAACTAACCTTGCTTTGTGTCTATTTATACTTCCATCTGGATTCCTCTTGATTTTGTATATCCATCGAGATCCAATTACCTTCATAGATGGCTTGTTAGGTACAAGCTCCCAGGTGTCATTCTCCTTCAAGGCTTCCATTTCTTCATCCATTGCATCTCTCCAAGCTTTCTTGCTTTGTGCTTCTTCGAATGTGGTAGGTTCTTCATTGGTTGAATCCTTTGCAATGTAGATTGAGTGATTGGTGACCAAAGAAGTATCATAACCAAACCTCTCTGGTTTCTTCTTCTCCCTCGAAGACCTTCTAAGTGGTTGATGTGAGCTCTCGGGTCCATATGTAGCATCCTGCATCTTTGCTTTACCTTTGTTCTTCCATAGCTTTAGTCTTTCCAAGTCTTCTAGGTCAATCTCCGAATCACTTTCTTCAATCTGCTTTGGCTCCTTTGGTTGAAGTGATGGAAAATCTTCATCCAAGTCATATGACAGCTTCACTTTCCTATCATCATCAAACCATGATTTGTTTTCATCAAAAATTACATCTCTACTCACAGAAAATCCTTTATTGGTTGGATTGTACAATCTATATCCTTTTTGGTTTTGGTCATAACCAATAAATATGCACTTCTCTGCCTTGGGATCCAATTTCCCTCTTACTTGAGAAGGAATGTGAGCATAAGCTAAGCATCCAAAGATTTTACAATGCTCTAGACTAGGTCTTCTTCCATTCCACACTTCATATGGAGTGGTTCCATCTAGTGACTTAGATGGAAGTCTATTTATGAGATATGTGGTTCTAGACACAACCTCTGCCCATAGGTAGTTTGGCAATCCCTTTTCGTTGAGCATGGACCTTGCTGCTTCGACAATACAATAGCTCTGTTCCTCCTCTCTGCTACACCATTGAGTTCAGGTGTATACCTTGTAGTGACTTCCCTTTTAATGCCTCTTTCATGCAAGAAGGCATCAAATTCAGAAGAGAAGTATTCTCCTCCACCATCTGATCTGAGTCTTTTCAAAGTCCTACCTGTTTGGTTTTCAACAAGAGCAATATACTTCTTAAAGCAATTAAACACTTCATCCTTGTGCTTCATGAAAAACAGAATGGTCCAGCTACTACAATCATCTATGAAAGACACATAATATCTTGAGCCTGATATAGATGGCTCCTTACTTGGACCCCACACATCCGTGTGCACTAGATCCAAAGGATTTTGATACATATATCCTTTCTTATTGAAAGGTTGTCTATAAGCCTTGCCAAGTTGACAAGCTTCACACTTATAAATCATGTGTTGCCTTGTGATATTAGGCAAACCAAGTACACTTTGGTCCCTGCAACTCTGTTTGAGTGTCCTCTCACCAATGTGAGCAAGCCTTTTGTGCCATATCTCCAACTCTGTTAGAGTTTGAGATCCATAGCTAAACAAAGCTATGTTCTTTGTATCTTCCACTTCAAAAGTGAAAAGCCTTCCTGTCTTTTCTCTTTTGGCAATCCTTCAAAAGCCTTGCCTTGGGTCTTCAACATATGCTCCAAATCGATTGAATCTAACCTGCAATCCTTTTTCAACAATCTGTCCAACACTTATTAAATTTTTGGTAATTGTAGGGACATACAAGACTTTGCTTAAGAGGTTCATATTCCCATCTGATGTCTTCACATTACCTATCTTCTCCACTGAGTGCTTTGTGTCATCTCCTGTCTACACTTCATGCTTGTTATGAGGATCTTCCAAATCAGAAAGTAAAGCCACATTTCTTGCTACATGGTTCGAGCATCTCGAATCAATGTAAAATATGTGATCACCATCCTTACCCTTCTTCACTGATAGATTCATAATCAATAATGAATCTTCTTGACTTTGGTCCTCTGCATAGTAATTGTAATCTCTTCTTCCTCTATGGCCACTTTGATAGATGTTGTTGTTGTTGTAATTGTTGTTGTAGTAGTTGTTGTTGTTGTAGCCTCCATTGTATCTACCTCTATTTGATCCATAGCCACCTCTATTAAATCCTCTTCCTCTTGAGTTCCTTGGATTCTTGAAACATTCTTCAGTAGTATGGTTAGATAAGCCACATATGTTGCAAGGTTGAGATGATTGGAATCTCCCCCTGCCTTGCTTTCCACCTCTGCCTCTTCCTCTAGCTGTTCCTCTACCTGCAAAGTTTGCTTGGAAAGAGCTACCTTCATCTTCATTCTTCCTATTCTTTGACTTGTCCTTGACCTTAGATTTATCAGAATATAAGGCAGAAGTTTGATTACCTCTTGAGGACTCACCACCTTTGCTAATCTTTGCTTCATGAGTGAAGAATTGGCCCATGAGTGTGTTGAGGTCAGGTACATGCATATCCATGTATAAATCCATGGCTGTTGTGAATGACTCCCACTTGTCATCTGCTTTGATTCCATTCATGATTTGTCTTATGATTTGCTCCTCTTCAATTACCTCTCCAATGCTTCCAAGTTGGTCGAAAATCTCCTTCATCTTTGTGACATAATCAGTCACATTTTGCTTCGGGCTTTTCTTCATTGTTGTGAACTCCATCCACAATTGGTTCTTCCTTGCTCGAGTGTTGGAAGAGAAGAAAGAAGCAAGTGCATTCGAGGTCTCTCTTGATGTCTTGCATCCCTTGACATGAGGTAAAAGAAAATCAGAGATTGAGTTTAGAATATAGGACCTTGCGAGTGCATCCTTCGAACACCAATTCGAAAGTCCTTCCACTTCTTCATGTGATGGTTGCCCTTTGTTCCTCATGGTTGGCATTGCTTCATCTCTGGATATGAATCCATATAGATTCCACCCTTAAAGGTAAGCCTCCATCCTTAGAGACCATGCCGGGTAGTTGTTTCGATCCAATTTGTCAATTGTTGATGGAAATCCATCTCCCATGTTGCTTGACTATGCTCTGATACCACTGTGAAGAGAGATGGTGGATGCAATCCAAAGATGAGTAGGTGCTGCTACAACCAGCTTCACACCAGCCAACTAAGACTTTAGAGTTGATTAGTAGACCCTTTGAGCTTCTTAAATCCACCAAAATATCAGCCAAGTACTTTGGAACATGTATCCCAAAAGTTTAAGTCAAGACAGACTAGTTGCGAAATGACTAGCTCCCAAAACTTGCTATTTTTGGACATACACCTGCTAGAAAAAATGAACAGAGCTCTCAACCTGGTGGGAGTTAGAAAAATTACTTTTGGGAATAGCAAATAGACCTAGCAAGCTTCCCAATCCAAGTTAAAACACTTCAAATGATGGGCTGAGCATTGAGAACAAGTTTTATCAATTTCTGGAACATGCCCACCATTCTCGGGGCTCTACAGAGATAGACCAGTGAGCAGTCAATTGCAGATATCTTCAAAACTATTAATCCAATGATCTTGAAAGTTTATATGCAAAACCTAGACTGTAAAGGCTATCCAATGCATGTTAAAGTACTAAAAAAGGATCATTAGAACTCGAGATACGACCTTCTGAAGGTACTGCTCTGAGCGAGTATAGCAGAGAACAAAACAGAGAAGTGAATGTGATAAATGTATAAATTCATATATGATTACAACCACATTGGCAATGAATCTTTGCACAATGGGAGTATAATGATAGAGCTATGGAGTAAGCTCTTCAATCTCTACAAAATGACATGAAGTGGTCACATACAAGGCTTGCTAATCACCTCTTCCTTCTTGCTCTTTTTTATAGCTATTCTTGGAGGGAGTTTTGAATTCGAATTCGAATGGCTCCACCTAAAAGTGATCCCCAAAGTTAGGAGATATTACCTCAGCTCAAAAAGTTGTGGGTTTTGGTAGTTAGAACCACGAAATTGCTTTTACATCATGCATGAGGTAAGCCATCCTTTTCCTTTTTCTTTATTCAATTACAAGAGATAAAAATGAACTCTTTTACAAGAGGTGTTCACATGACTACTCATGTGACTTACAAATGAGGATGATATCAAATATATCAAGCATGTAGGCTTGGGAAAAATGCACCAACAATACTTACATAGGGTAGAAGGCCCCTACAAGATGCAGTTGGAATACCTTAGGAACAACCGATTAGGTGCTAGCATCTATGAGGACGACCTAGGAAGATCTGTGGTCTAGATTAAAAACCCTGACCAACCCATTGGAATTGAACATCCTGCTGTCAAGTT
This sequence comes from Ceratopteris richardii, assembly GCA_020310875.1. NCBI lineage: Eukaryota > Viridiplantae > Streptophyta > Polypodiopsida > Polypodiales > Pteridaceae > Ceratopteris > Ceratopteris richardii. The sequence goes on from CM035422.1 coordinate 37,770,128, forward strand.
TGAAAATGGAGCATACCTGGACAAAGAAGGAACCAAAGAAGGAACCATATACGTACGTGGTCACCAGCCAACCAGATAGGACAGATGAATTTGGTAATGTGATCCCAGAAACGGATATAGGTGACCTAGAGCAAGGGAACATGGGTGAAGAACCTAAAACCCCCCGAGGCAAATCTGTGCTTACTAGAGTTATCATGCCAGAGTGGATTCACCAGGAAAATAAGAGCATAGATCTCCTTCTAAATCGAGAACATGACCTTAGATGCAAAACCCTCTAAGCAGAAGCCATACACATATAATGACAATTATGCTGCTAAGATCAAAGAAGAGATAGATCGCTTAGTGGAAGCTAGATTCATCTATGAAATTGAGCACACTGAGTGGGTATCCCCCATTGTAGTGGTGCCCAAGAAGAATGGAAAGCTATGTGTATACATTAACTTGAAGAAGGTTAATGCAGCCACAATTCGAGATAACTATCCACTTCCAATTATCGAACATCTATTAGAAAGAGTAGTAGGCAAGGAAGTATACAGCTTCCTTGATGGATTTTTTGTCTACAATCAGGTAGCCATTGCCCCAGAAGATCAGCATAAGATGGCTTTTGCCACAGAGTGGGGCATATTTTCTTTTCGAGTAATGCCATTTAGGCTTACCAATGCTCTTGCATGTATTTAAAGAATTCTTGAGGAAGAATTTAGAGGTCTATGTTGATGATCTTTGTGCGCATTCCAACATTAGACAAACACATATACCTGAGCTCAGGCAAATCTTTGACAAATGTAGAGAATATCAAGTCTGCTTGAACCTAGAAAAGTGTGTTTTCATGGTCAGGCAGGGCAAGATTCTAGGACACATAGTGTCAAAGAATGGCATATCCATGGACGAGGAGAAAATGAGAACCATCGCAGAACTACCTAGGCCAAAGAATGTCAAGGAAGTGCAAGCTTTCATGGGGCATTGTGGTTATTACCGACGGTTTATACACTTGTATGCCATCATAGCAAAGCGTATGTATGGAATTTTGACTAACTTTGAGTGGACTGATGAATGTGAGAATTCCTTCAATGAGCTTAAACGGGGATTATCTTCAGCACCAATCTTGACCACACCAGATTGGAATAAGCCATTTCATGTTCACGTGGATGATTCCAATTATGCTATTGGATGTGTACTCGCACAACCTACAGGCAAAGGTAATATGGATCTTCCAATCACCTATGCTAGTAGACAGTTGAATGCAGCTGAACGAAACTATACCACCACTGAACGAGAAGGATTAGGCATGGTATGTGGAGTTAAAAAGTTTAGACACTATTTGCTTGCAAATAAGTTTAAATTTTTTACTGATCATCAAGCACTGTTGTACTTGGTAAACAAGCCATGCAATACAGGTAGGTTGGTAAGATGGTTTCTCTTACTAGTGGAGTATGACTTTGAGGTTGTGGTGAGGAAAGGTAAGACTCATTTGAGAGCGGACCACCTCTCAAGACTCACATCCGGAGAAGCACCGCAAGGAGTATCAGATGACCTTCCTGATGCTTACTTGTTTAATATGGAAGTTGTACCTGAGTGGGCTAAGACATTAGTGCCAGTATTGACATACGAGCCTAATCACCCAGTCATAAGTGTGAAGAGAGATGGTGGATGCAATCCAAAGATGAGTAGGTGCCGCTACAACCAGCTTCACACCAGCCAACTGAGACTTCAGAGTTGATTAGTAGACCCTTTTAGCTTCCTAAATCCACCAAAATATCAGCCAAGTACTTTGGAACATGTATCCCAAAAGTTTAAGTCAAGACAGGCTAGTTGCGAAATGACTAGCTCCCAAAACTTGCTATTTTTGGACATACACCTGCTGAAAAAATGAACAGTGCTCTCAACTTGGAAGGAATTAGAAAAATTCCTTTTGGGCATAGCAAATAGACTTATCAAGCTTCCTATTCCAAGTTAAAACACTTCAAATGATGGACTGAGCACTGAGAACAAGTTTCATCAAGTTCTGGAACATTCCCACAATTCTCGGGGCTCTGCAGAGATAGACCAGTAAGAAGTAAAATGCAGATATCTCCAAAAGTATAAATCCAATGACCTTGAAAATTTTTAGGTAGAAACTAGACAGTGAGATCTATCCAACGCACTTTAAAACACTGAAAAATGTTCAGTAAAACTCAAGATATGACCTTCTGAAGTTACTGCTCTGAGTGAGTATAGCAGAGAACAAAACAGAGAGGTAGATGATAATAAATGTATAGATTCACATATGATTACAACCACATTGGCAATGAATCTTTGCACAATGGGAGTAGAATGATAGAGCTATGGAGTAAGCTCTTCAATCTCTACAAAATGACATGAAGTGGTCACGTACAAAGCTTGCTAATCGCCTCTTCCTTCTTGCTCCTTTTATAGCAATTCTTGGAGGGAGTTTTGAATTCGAATTCGAATGGCTCCACCTAAAAGTGATCCCCAAAGTTAGGAGAGATTCCCTCAGCTCAAAAATTCGTGATTTTGGTAGTTGGAGCCACGAATTTGCTTTTACATCATGGATGAGGTAAGCCATCCTTTTACTTTTTTCTTTTTCCATTTACAAGAGATAAAATGTACTCTTTTACAAGAGGTGTTCACATGACTACTCATGTGACTTACAAATGAGGATAATATCAAGCATATCAAGCATGTAGGCTTGGGCAAAATGCACCAACAGCTCCCCCTCAAGCCTAACATGCTTGGCCTCCAAATAAGTCTTCAAGAGCTTTCGTCAACATGTCTGCACATTGCATATCTGTAGAGACGTAGGATAGTTGAATATCCTTGCTCATTAGCTTCTCCCTTACATAATGGTAGTGGACTTCAATATGCTTGGTTCTAGCATGGTATACCGGATTAGCTGCTAGATGTAGTGAGCTTGTGTTGTCACCAAAAATGTGAGGTGTTGAAGAATGAAGTCCAAGATCTGTGTACAAAGATTTTAACCACATGATTTCTTGAGTTGCATTAGCCAAACCTCTATATTCAGCTTCAGTAGAAGATAATGCCACGGTTGGTTGCTTCTTCGATGACCAAGAAATGATTTTTGAACCTGCAAATGATATATACCCTGATGTGCTTCTTCTATCATCTTTAGATCCGGCCCAATCTGCATCTGAGTAGACCTTTAGCTCAATATCTGAAGTATATGAATAGAACAAACCTTCATTCATGGTCCCCTTTAGGTACTTGAGGACTCGCTTGGCCGCTTCCATATGTGGTCTTCTCGGCTTATGCATAAACTGACTCAATATGCTAACAGTATAGCATATATCCACCCTTGTGAGTGTTGCATAGTTCAAACTTCCAACCAAGCTTTGATAGCTTGTGATGTCTTCAATTGGCTCTCCTTCATAAGCACTAAGCTTATGATTTTGCTCCATAGGTGTACCTGCACACTTGGTATTTTCCATCTTGAACTTGACGAGCATGTCATGGACATACTTCCTTTGTGTGATGTATATACCTGAATCTGTGTAGATCAACTCCAATCCAAGAAAATAAGTGAGTGGTCCGAGGTCACTTATTTTGAACTCCTCCTTCATTTGACTCTTTACCTGTTTGATTCCTTCAAGATGATTGCCTGTGATAATAATATCATCAACATACACACATAAATAGATCACTTCAAATCCATTCCTCTTTATGAACAAAGAGGTATCCGCCTTGCTAGCTTTGAATCCTTGGTCCTGCAAATAAGTAACCAATCTGAAATTCCAAGCTCTTGGAGCTTGCTTCAATCCATACAAAGCTTCCTTTAGTTTGCATACATAGTTAGGATGATGTGCATCCTCATATCCAGGAGGTTGTGCCATATACACTTCCTCAGAAATCCATCCATTCAAGAAAGCATTCTTTACATCAAGTTGATAAAGATTCCAATTTCTAGATGCAGCAAGACTTATGAGAACCCTAATTGTAGGCATTTTTGCAACAGGAGAGAAAGTCTCCTCATAATCAATACCATGGGTTTGAGCAAACCCTTTAGCAACTAACCTTGCTTTGTGTCTATTTATACTTCCATCTGGATTCCTCTTGATTTTGTATATCCATCGAGATCCGATTATCTTCATAGATGGCTTGTTAGGTACAAGCTCCCAAGTGTCATTCTCCTTCAAGCTTCCATTTCTTCATCCATTGCATCTCTCCAAGCTTTCTTGCTTTGTGCTTCTTCGAATGTGGTAGGTTCTTCATTGGTTGAATCCTTTGCAATGTAGATTGAGTGCTTGGTGACCGAAGAAGTATCATAACCAAACCTCTCTGGTTTCTTCTTCTCCCTCGAAGACCTTCTAAGTGGTTGATGTGAGCTCTCGGGTCCATATGTAGCATCCTGCATCTTTGCTTTACCTTTGTTCTTCCATAGCTTTAGTCTTTCCAAGTCTTCTAGGTCAATCTCCGAATCACTTTCTTCAATCTGCTTTGGCTCCTTTGGTTGAAGTGATGGAAAATCTTCATCCAAGTCATATGGCAGCTTCACTTTCCTGTCATCATCAAACCATGATTTGTTTTCATCAAAAATTACATCTCTACTCACAGAAAATCCTTTATTGGTTGGATTGTACAATCTATATCCTTTTTGGTTTTGATCATAACCAATGAATACACACTTCTCTGCCTTGGGATCCAATTTCCCTCTTACTTGAGAAGGAATGTGAGCATAGGCTAAGCATCCAAAGATTTTACAATGCTCTAGACTAGGTCTTCTTCCATTCCACACTTCATATGGAGTGGTTCCATCTAGTGACTTAGATGGAAGTCTATTTATGAGATATGTGGCTGTCGACACAGCCTCTGCCCATAGGTAGTTCGGCAATCCCTTTTCATTGAGCATGGACCTTGCAGCTTCGACAATAGCTCTATTCCTCCTCTCTGCTACACCATTGAGTTCAGGTGTATACCTTGTAGTGACTTCCCTTTTAATGCCTCTTTCATGCAAGAAGGCATCAAATTCAGAAGAGAAGTATTCTCCTCCACCATCTGATCTGAGTCTTTTCAAAGTCCTACCTGTTTGATTTTCAACAAGAGCAATATACTTCTTAAAGCAATTAATCACTTCATCCTTGTGCTTCATGAAAAACAGAATGGTCCACCTGCTACAATCATCTATGAAAGACACATAATATCTTGAGCCTGATATAGATGGCTCCTTACTTGGACCCCACACATCCGTGTGCACTAGATCCAAAGGATTTTGATACATATATCCTTTCTTATTGAAAGGTTGTCTATGAGCCTTGCCGAGTTGACAAGCTTCACACTTATAAATCATGTGTTGCCTTGTGATATTAGGCAAACCAAGTACACTTTGGTCCCTGCAAATCTGTTTGAGTGTCCTCTCACCAATGTGAGCAAGCCTTTTGTGCCATATCTCCAACTCTGTTAGAGTTTGAGATCCATAGCTAAACAAAGCTATGTTCTTTGTATCTTCCACTTCAAAAGTGAAAAGCCTTCCTGTCTTTTCTCCTTTGGCAATCCTTCGAAAGCCTTGCCTTGGGTCTTCAACATATGCTCCAAATCGATTGAATCTAACCTGCAATCCTTTTTCAACAATCTGTCCAACACTTATTAAATTTTTGGTAATTGTAGGGACATACAAGACTTTGCTTAAGAGGTTCATATTCCCATCTGATGTCTTCACATTACCTATCTTCTCCACTGAGTGCTTTGTGTCATCTCCTGTCTGCACTTCATGCTTGTTATGAGGATCTTCCAAATCAGAAAGTAAAGCCACATTTCCTGCTACATGGTTCGAGCATCCCGAATCAATATAAAATATGTGATCATCATCCTTACCCTTCTTTGTTGATAGATTCATAATCAATAATGAATCTTCTTGACTTTGGTCCTCTGCATAGTTATTGTAATCTCTTCTTCCTCTATGGCCACTTTGATAGTTGTTGTTGTTGTTGTAATTGTTGTTGTAGTAGTTGTTGTTGTAGCCTCCATTGTACCTGCCTCTATTTGATCCATAGCCACCTCTATTGAATCCTCTTGCTCTTGAGTTCCTTGGATTCCTGAAACATTCTTCAGTAGTATGGTTAGATAAGCCACATATGTTGCAAGGTTGAGATGATTGGAATCTCCCCCTGCCTTGCTTTCCACCTCTGCCTCTTCCTCTAGCTCTTCCTCTACCTGCAAAGTTTGCTTGGAAAGAGCTTCCTTCATCTTCATTCTTCCTATTCTTTGACTTGTCCTTGACCTTAGCTTTATCAGAATATAAGGCAGAAGTTTGATTACCTCTTGAGGACTCACCATCTTTGCTAATCTTTGCTTCATGAGTGAAGAGTTGGCCCATGAGTGTGTTGAGGTCGGGTACATGCATATCCATGTATAAATCCATGGCTGTTGTGAATGACTCCCACTTGTCGTCTGCTTTGATTCCATTCATGATTTGTCTTATGATTTGCTCCTCTTCAATTACCTCTCCAATGCTTCCAAGTTGGTCGGAAATCTCCTTCATCTTTGTGACATAATCAGTCACATTTTGCTTCGGGCTTTTCTTCATTGTTGTGAACTCCATCCACAATTGGTTCTTCCTTGGTCGAGTGTTGGAAGAGAAGAAAGAAGCAAGTGCATTCCAGGTTTCTCTTGATGTCTTGCATCCCTTGACATGAGGTAAAAGAAAATCAGAGATTGAGTTTAGAATATAGGACCTTGCAAGTGCATCCTTCGAACACCAATTCGAAAGTCCTTCCACTTCTTCATGTGATGGTTGCCCTTTGTTCCTCATGGTTGGCATTGCTTCATCTCCGGATATGAATCCATATAGATTCCTTCCTTGAAGGTAAGCCTCCATCCTTAGAGACCATGCCGGGTAGTTGTTTCGATCCAATTTGTCAATTGTTGATGGAAATCCATCTCCCATGTTGCTTGACTATGCTCTGATACCACTGTGAAGAGAGATGGTGGATGCAATCCAAAGATGAGTAGGTGCCGCTACAACCAGCTTCACACCAGCCAACTGAGACTTCAGAGTTGATTAGTAGACCCTTTTAGCTTCCTAAATCCACCAAAATATCAGCCAAGTACTTTGGAACATGTATCCCAAAAGTTTAAGTCAAGACAGGCTAGTTGCGAAATGACTAGCTCCCAAAACTTGCTATTTTTGGACATACACTTGCTGGAAAAAATGAACAGTGCTCTCAACCTGGAAGGAATTAGAAAAATTCCTTTTGGGCATAGCAAATAGACTTAGCAAGCTTCTTATTCCAAGTTAAAACACTTCAAATGATGGACTGAGCAGTGAGAACAAGTTTCATCAAGTTCTGGAACATTCCCACAATTCTCGGGGCTCTGCAGAGATAGACCAGTAAGCAGTAAAATGCAGATATCTCCAAAAGTATAAATCCAATGACCTTGAAAATTTATAAGTAGAAACTAGACAGTGAGATCTATCCAACGCACTTTAAAACACTGAAAAATGTTCAGTAAAACTCAAGATATGACCTTCTGAAGTTACTGCTCTGAGTGAGTATAGCAGAGAACAAAACAGAGAGGTAGATGATAATAAATGTATAGATTCACATATGATTACAACCACATTGGCAATGAATCTTTGCACAATGGGAGTAGAATGATAGAGCTATGGAGTAAGCTCTTCAATCTCTACAAAATGACATGAAGTGGTCACGTACAAAGCTTGCTAATCGCCTCTTCCTTCTTGCTCCTTTTATAGCAATTCTTGGAGGGAGTTTTGAATTCGAATTCGAATGGCTCCACCTAAAAGTGATCCCCAAAGTTAGGAGAGATTCCCTCAGCTCAAAAATTCGTGATTTTGGTAGTTGGAGCCACGAATTTGCTTTTACATCATGGATGAGGTAAGCCATCCTTTTACTTTTTTCTTTTTCCATTTACAAGAGATAAAATGTACTCTTTTACAAGAGGTGTTCACATGACTACTCATGTGACTTACAAATGAGGATAATATCAAGCATATCAAACATGTAGGCTTGGGCAAAATGCACCAACAATAAGCACTAAAGATAGAGAGGTAGTAAAGGCCCAAAAGTACCACATCATGGTAGGAAGTATGTATAAGCATACAGATCAAGGGATATTGGCATGTTGTGTGGAAAAGGCGAGTACACAAAATGGTTGCAATCAGCACATGTAGGTGCATTAGAGCAACACCATTCGAGGCAAAGAACTTTACAAACACTAAGGAGATTCAGAGTGCATTGGCCTACTATGGAAGCTGATGTACATAAGATGTGTAAAGAATGCCCAATCTGTTGCACTAAACCACCCATGGAGCATGACACTCTTTATCAAGTGTCCATAGTGCCAGATTGGAGTTAACCACTAGTAGCCTTCCTGAGGACGAAAACATTCCCACAAGATATGACATTGGCCCGACAAAGAAGTCTACAACAAGAAGCCCTAGATTACTCACTCATTGGTGATAATCTATACAAGCGTGGTAAAGATGGTTATCTCATATTATGTGTCCATGAGAGTGAATATCTTAAGATCTTGGAAACTGCTCACCAAGGTGTAGCAGGAGGACACTTTGGACCAGATCGGGTGATCAAGGCAATCCTATTTGCAGGACTTTGGTGGCCGACCCTTCACATGGATGCACATACCTATGTGAAGTACTGTGATGTCTGTCAGCGAACTCAGTATCCTATACGCAAAGATGAGATGCCTTTGAAACCTATGATGGGTGTACGTGCATTCTCTAAGTGGGGAATAGACTTTGTTGGTCTGATTAATCCCCCAGCTAAGGGTTCACATGCTGAATATATCATTGTGGCCACAGACTATCTAACCAAGTGGGTAGAGGTAAAAGCTACGACAAAGAATGATGCTTAGACGACCGCTAAGTTCTTATTTGAGAATGTGTTCACTACATACGGGCTACCTATAGAGCTAGTTAGTGATAGAGGGACTCACTTGTTGAATGAAGTGATTGAAAATCTGCTCTAAGAGTTCTTGGTAGTACACAAGAAGTCTGCCCCCTATCACCCACAAGCTAATGGGCAAGCCGAAAGCACAAATAAGATTCTATGCAATGTGTTGACTAAATTGGTGAATAATAAACGCTCAGATTGGGACAAATAGCTACACCATGCTGTTTGGGCATACCGAGTTGCCTATAAAATGGTACTCCAAGCCACTCCTTTTCATATGGTGTTTGGCCAAAATGCAGTGCTACCATTGGACTTCTTGATACCTACACTAAAGGTAGCACAGGAGCATGAGTGAACGGGTCATGAACTCTCTTCGAGGATTTTTTATCTTGAACGACTAGGTGAGACAAGACTAAGGGTTGTCGCAGGGATATATGCAGCTAAGAAGCGTCAGAAGGCGTACTTTGATGCCCATGTTAAGGATAAAGGCTTGAAGGCCGGAGACTTAGTTTTGGTATATACCCTGAAACAACATGCGAGAAAGCTAGAAAAGCGTGGTTATGGGACCTATGATCATTAATAGGATCTCAATGAGTGGAGCAGTTCAGCTAGCTACACTAGAAGGTGATGTCCTCCCTAGTTACAAAAGTGGATGCAGAGTCAAACTATATCAAGAACCCCCTCACTGAGGAGATGTTAAATCGACTCAATACGGCAAAGAAACATAAAGAAGAGGAAAAGTAAATTAGAGAAGAAGCACAGGTAGAAGCATTGGAGCGAATACGAAGGATGAAGTTAAGAAGACTGGGTAGAGATAAGCCTAAGACAGACACCTATGCAGTTCAAGGATATCATATGGCCATGTGTGAAGTTTCAAGTAGTAGCTCTCATAGAATAATTGACCGACGTCCTTTTGTGACCTTAGGGATAGGACAAGGATTGAGTGCAAGGAATGTAAGAGCCTTGATTGACTCAGGTGCAGCCACTAGTGTTGTTAAACTTTCTTACTGTCAAGAACTGAACTTAAATTTCAATCCTGTGGAAGCATACCTCATAGGGTTGGGAAGTGTGGAAACCCCTTGCATGGGCAAGGTGGAACTTCCCCTCTACGTTCAAGACGTTTTACTGACAGTTAACGTACTAGTGTGTCAAGATGAGGATCTCACTGAGCCTCTTGTCTTGGGCCAAGACTGGATCTATGATCATGCAGTCAACCTAAACCTAAGAAGTGGACTTCTTTAGGTATGGGTGAATCAAAGTCGAATTACAGTTGAGTTAGACAATGGAGCACTCAAGGAACTAGGGGGCACATACTCCTAGTCCTTCTAGGAGTACACATGAAGATGACCATGCTATTCTTGTCCAAAACTATGTGATGCAGAGGGATGATTATCGCAACACAGAAGTCAAGGATGCAATGGAACTCCCTTCTTTTCCAAAGGCCATCGGGATGCAGCAACCAAAGATAGATAAAAGGCAGAAGAAGCAGATGACTTATGCTCGAAGCCAAAAGAAAATACAAAGCACGGTGCCTCAACCATCAAAACAAGTGTGGGTGCGGAAAGGCGAGCGTCCTATTGCGGTCAAGCCACATTAACTAGCTCAACTTCCTATTAGTGATCAACGACAGGATACTAATAAGAAGCCTTCCAAAAATTCTTCTGTGAAAGTGAAATCTATCTGGGTACCCAAGAAGTCGATGAAGGCTGGCCCACAATGAAGACAAATTTGGGTGCCTAAGGCTTGCTTGCGGGCTCAACTAGTCACGCACAAATCGCACCATGTACAACAGGGTTCACTCACTCGAAGAGCCGATGCCCACTCTCATTCAATACACACAAACACATATTTACACATGAGCATGAGCGGAATCACTTGTAAATGGGCCCCTATAAAGCCTCATTTCCAAACAGACACCCTCATAAAGCCCTCCAGAGTCTCCACAAAACCAAAACCTAAAGTCATTCACTGTGTTTGGCAGCCCAAAGCTTGTAATAAACCCCCGATCCCATTTGTACATTCATCTCCACCTACTAACTGCATCATTCTCACACTGCATCTTTTCACTTAGCTCATAGGACTAACAGCACACACAATCATCGAGCACTCACTAATCGACTCACTCATCATTCACCTTATGTTATGTTGGTGTCGGACAATCACCAATTGATGTTTTGACATGGAAATGAAGTCAAGGATTTGAGAAGAGAAAAAGTTGTGAAGCATGAAAGAAGGAAACATTCAGAATTTGGAAGATGTGTACACATATGTACATTATTTCAGAGATAGTTCACTTATATCTTTGAGTAGTCATAAACTTGTAAATTTTTGTCTATATATACTTTGGAAAATGTTGGGGCAAGTATGAGAGAAAATGTAGAGCATGAGAATTGAGTAGAATTAGATGTCATTAGACACTTATGAAGAGATTAGAATATCTCTCTCATCAAGATGTAATTTTTGTCAGAAATGAAGAGAAGTTGCACCCGATGTTTATGTGCATTCTCCTTTTGTGCTTGATCATTTCAAGAATCCTTTTGTAGATTTCTAAGTCCATAGTTAATGAGTCTATGGTTAAAGTTTGAGAACCTAATTATAAACAGGCTATGAGAATTATGAGTAGGAACATTCATATGTATAAGAGTGTTCACAGTTTTCTGAAACAGGTGCATTTTCGATGGTCAATGCTTTGATCATTTCTCACTGCACAGATTAAAGGTTTGCATGAGTGAGGACTCAAAATCTAAGTTGAGAGGTAAGCCATCTATGACTAAAAGCATTTGTTTAAACGGGTTCTAGTTTTAGATAACCATGTCTTAGAAGTTGCAAGTGTCAAAGTCGACTATACAGAGAGACAGTTTCAGACATAGGTAGATTGTTTGAATCATTTCTCATAATCTACGCAAGCTTTTAAAGTGATTTAACTTGGCGGAGGTGCGCAATCACTAGTCAAAACATTCTACAAAGTTTTATCAAAAACTTACACGAATGATTAGTCAATGAGTGATTAAGATGCAGCAGACTTTTCTGAGAAATGACTTTCTTCACAGTTAGATAATTTCTTGATAATTTGGTGCTTGTCTTCCAAAATTGGTTGGAGTTTAAAGTTATTCTTGATATAGAGGTGGTCTAACATCAAGGATAGCTTGTTCTTTTGGAGATTAACACTCTCCATTAGTGGTATCAGAGCAGGAAGTATCAAAATTGAGGAAAGGAAGACTCCGACTGCTGCAGACATACAAACTTGAACATCTGAAGGTTCAACAGGTGAAAGCTTGAGGGCAAAGCTTGAGAAGGAGGTCATACGACACCAAGGAAGACAAAAGGAGTGTCATTCGAAGTAAAGGTAACCTTATACTTTATAAAGATTGAAGAATTCAATATACAGGTGAAGAAAAGATGGGAGATTCTCTTCAGATAGAGAAATTGGATAGAGAGAACTATCCAGCATGGTCAATGAGGATGGAAGCTCATCTAATGAGCAAAGACTTGATAGGTTATATTACAGGTGAAGAAGAAAAGTTTTAGTCGGCCGTCGGATTGGCAATTGTAAAGACTGAATCTTTTCATATTCCGCACGAACGAAAGGTTGTTCCAAAGATGTTTGTAATCTTTATAAATCAATGAAAAAGAGACGCTTCGGTGACGATCAGTGGGATCACCAGACTGTCTGTCTGGGTGATTGATCTGTAACGTTGTTGTGGTTTGTGTTGAGTAATTCTGAGTATTCTGTTCTCGTCGCTATCTTGTTTGTTTATCGATAGCTGTTCGGTTTATGATTTACCTAGATGACCAGAAGATCGCCAGACTGTCTATCTGAGCGAATCGTTCTGTGTAGTTTCCGTTGTGATTGTTCTGATAATGTTGCGTACTGTTGTGTCTCTCTCTTTTGTTGATGTTCTGTAAGTGGTTTAATGAATCCCATGCTCCACTAATGACAGTTCAGTACAGTGTGGTTGAGAATTCTGAATCATCCTGCGTCTTCTGTTCTGGTGGATTATCCGCACCTGCACAGTACAGATTGAGTTATTGTTATTGACTCTGTTGTGTACGATAGTTTGTGTTGGATCAGTTCTTTAAGCTAGACAAAAGTAATCTTGTATTACGGTACTGAATATGGCCTGCGCTGTATGCTGAGAGAGCATTAACTGTAATTTCGGCAGATTTCGGTGCGATTGTGGCACAGTCTATCGAAGATATAGTCACTCTAGAATCTACCAGGACGTAGTTGCAGTTAACCTAACACCATCTAAACAAGAATCGAATTTGTCTAAGGATAGAAGCGTGTTGGCCAATGAAATCAGTGAAGGTGAAACAATACCTTGTTCTAGTGAAAATACGACAAATTTCGGTGATACTTCGGTACCCGTTGCCGAGAGTTCACAATTTTCCGATGACGGTTTACCATTTCCGGGTGAATCTTCATTCCAGTCACCACTATTCGGAGTAAGTTTCCCTACATTTGATATCAAGGAGGAAGGTAGCTTATTCAAAACGAAATCCGAAAGATACTGAACGATATTATCAAGGCGGAAAGTGCACAGGCTGACGATATAGATTCTGACGGTTCAGATATTCAGCCTCGGGACTCAGAAGATAGTAACAATACAACCGCCAGCACGATGAGTGGGCAACAACAACAACAACAACAACATCCATTTCCACCCCGACCGGCTCCAACAGGAGTGACATACACCAAATTCGGTGGGTTTCCAGGCGATGATCCTGATGCCCACGTACGTACTTTTGAAATTAGTTATGCAGTATTAAATCATCCCCCTAATCCGGCATACAAAGCTATTGTATTCCAGTCTACATTGGTTAATGAAGCAGCCACATGGCTTACAGAATATGATTTTAATCATTTTGTGACTTATGAAGCAGTAAGGGATGCATTTTTGCAGAGATTCCGGTTAAAGAAAAATCCAGTAGAAATTTTTTATTATTTACAGAACAAGAAATAGAAACTGCACCAGACTGTGCAGGAATATGCCACCCTATTTCGAACGCATTTGAGGTAACTACCACCGGCCCATGCAAACCTGCCGGATGATGTCATCACTCAATGGTTTATTAATGGGTTAACTCCGCAGCTCATACAGATTATGATCATCCGCTGTGTGGGAGCTATGACATTAGATGCGGTTATTGCAATGGCTTTGCAGCTCGAGAATAAGGTAGGAGGATTTACAGAAGACCTGGATGGTTAAAAGCGAGTAAGAATGTTGCCAAAGATCCGACCAGACAGATGTACTGCACCACGTGCAAGAATTCAGGGCATACCAGTGCCACTTGTGCCCTTAATCAGTTGTTTTGCGCTATCTGCAATATGATCGGACATTCCATCAAAAATTGTGCATACAACGCCAAAGTGCAGGGAACAGCAACAGTAAATGCAATTATACAAGAACCAGGGCAGCCTGCCAATCACTATGTACCTCCTCAAATGAGAAACAACCAGTAGCAAGGCTACCAAAATTATCGAGGACAGAGAAATAATAACTACAATGCAAACCGTTGGCAGACAGGTCCACCACAAGAAGGTAATGCTTTGCCACCTCCTCGTTGTCATTTCTGTGGTGAATTAGGACACATTCGAAGATTTTGTAAAGATGCGGCCGAATATGATCAAAGGAAGAAGGAGCGCCAGAACCCAATGACAAATATGGTTCATATCACACCCATAGAAACACAAGCTGCAGTAGTTCCAACCAGATCCGGTAAGCCACTACAACCAACAGTTGAGATATTTGAACCAGGCATCCGTGAACAACAAAGAATGTATGACAAAGCAAGTAAATGGACCACCCAGGAACCTACAGTGTTCCCAGACCCGATTCCGGTGACCCAAGTTCCGCTGTCAAAAGAAACTGCACAAGAGCAAGAGTCAATCCCAGTAACCAACGCATCGTCTTCAAAATCGGTGAAAAGTACAAATCAAGCAGATCAAGCATGGGAAATTTTATCTAAAGCATCCATTACTCTCCCTCTTGGCTAGTTACTTGCATTAGTACCAGGAGTTCGACAACAATTTCAGCAACAGTTCAGTCCTGAGTCTGCCTACATTCCAGCAACGGCAACAGTACAACCAGAAACTGACTCTACGGTGGATCACTCGGTTCCTTTAATTATGCTATGGTACAAAAATCATAAAATTACTCAAGTATTAATTGATGGTGGGTCTGGTGTAAACATAGCTACTGCAGCACTCTGTAAAAAGTTAGGATGGACCGAAATGGAACCTGTGCAGTTTTTTATTAGAATGGCCGACCAATCCAGAGTCCATCTAGTAGGACTCGTACGGAATGTGCCAATCACTTTGCAGGGAACCACTTTTAAGATGATTGGTCCACATAGGAACTCACTTTCAAAGACAATAACCGAAAATATGTTGTAAAATTAGATGCTATTCAGCCCTGTGAACTACGTGCTAGACCTTATGTGGCAGAACCAGTTCATGTGCTAGATGGTTTATCCGATGATGAGGAAGAAGAATAGAATAACATAGATTTAATTTCCTTAGGGATTGTTGATTTACAATCTGTTGTAGATCACTAGCCTGTGACCGAAGAAGTAGAAACAGAAAATACTGCTGCTAAGGATGAAACTGCTATACAACAACTTTTACAATCAGTCGATGATTCAGAAAAACCTCGTCAATTCTATGTTCCAGAAGATCAGTTGATCACATATAATTTAGGGGATGAAGTTAATCCACGACCTGTCAAAATAAAGGAAGGATTGTCTGAAGTATTTCAAGTAGATCTGATCCAGTTACTTCGTGAGTTCGCTGATGTTTTTGTATGGGATTACCATGGCATGAAGGGTCTCGATCCTCGCATATATCAGCATCGAGTTGTACTTAAATCGGAAGCAAAACCAATTAAATAACCCAGCTACCAGATGAATCCTAACTACGCAGCACAGGTAAAGGCAGAGCTTGATAGGTTATTAAAAGTTGGATTCATTGTTCCAATAGAACATGCTGAGTGGATATCACCCATTGTTATCGTCCCTAAGAAGAATAAGAAGCTACGCATATGTGTGGATTACCGGAAACTGAATGCAGCTACGGTGCCAGATCCGTTTCCTCTTCCATTTCTTGATACAATGCTGGATAGAGTGGCTGGGAACAAAATGTATTCATTTTTGGATGGATATAGTGGGTATAATCAGGTCAGAATGGCTGAGGAAGATATACCAAAAACATCGTTCATTACCAATTGGGGTATTTTTGCTTGTACTGTTATGTGGTTTGGGTTAAGAAATGCCCCTAGTACTTTTCAACGATGTATGCAGGAAATCTTCTCCCCCTATCTTACTTCTTTCATGCAAGTATATCTAGATGATTTCTCTTTATTTGGTAAGATGGTAGCACACCTGTATCATTTACGGTGTTGCTTTGAGAAGTGTCATGAATACAGACTCTGCCTGAACCCAAACAAGTCTGTGTTTGCGGTTTCATGTGGTAAGCTGCTTGGCCATATTGTGTCTGCACAAGGCATACAAGTCGATCCAGATAAAATTGCAGCTGTGTTAGAAGCACCTGTGCCTACTATGCCGAAAGAAGTCATGCGATTCATGGGTCAAGTCAGGTGCCATGGTCGACATTTATGGTGGCTCGCTCATTTGGCAATACCTCTCAATAGATTAATAACCACTACTCCTCGACAGTTTGTTTGGACTCAGGAATGTCAAACAGCATTTGATCGTCTCAAAAGCTTATTAACGCAGGTTCCAATTCTACAACCTCCTGATTGGGAACGTCCATTTCATGTTTTTGTTGACGCATCAGATATCGCCATTGGGAGTGTCTTAATGCAACAAATTGATAAGTGGTTTCGGCCTATTTATTATGCAAGTAGAAGATTTGCTCCTGCAAAAAAGAATTATTCAGTAACTGAAAGAGAATGCCTTGGTTTAGTGTATTCTGTAAAGAAATTCAGGCACTATTTACTTGGCTGCAAATTTACTTTTTATGTAGATCATGCTGCACTTGTCTATCTGGTACGGCAACAGCATTTAGGTGGTCGATTAGCGCATTGGGTTCTACTTTTGCAAGAGTTTGATTACGAAGTAATTCATCGGCCCGGCAATTCACATGCATTAGCAGATTTCCTTTCTTGCTTAGATTCCGGTGAAGCTCCGGTCGGTGTAGATGACACCACACCCGCGATTTATGTTACTGAACCAACTAATGATGAATCTATAGAACCCCCTATGCCATCTACATATTATGATCAAATATTAACTTTTCTTACTGATGGATGTCTTCCTGCTCAGATTTCTCCTACAATGCGTAAGAAAATTGCAGTTTACAGTCGCAAATTTCGGTTGATTGCTGGAGAGTTGTATTATATGGATCACACTAGAGTTTTACTTCGTTGTATTCCTCCACATGAAGTAAACTCGGTTATAGCTTTGGCACATTCAATACCTTTCGGTGGGCATTTTGCATCAGATTTAACGTACCGAAAAATTCTGCAAAGCGGACTATGGTGGCCTACTATGTACAGGGATGTATCTCAGTTTATCAAACACTGTGACAATTGTCAGAGGTCTGGACAGCTGTTACAACACCATTTTTTCCCTCTACAACCTGTCTTACCTTTAGAACCTTTCCAGAAGTGGGGTCTTGACTTTATTGGGCCAATTACACCTCCAGCCATACTCAGTAATAATCGTTATATTCTAACATGTACAGATTACGCTACCAGATGGGTAGAAGCTTGGGCTTTACGGTCCGCCACAGCTGTTTCGGTGGCAAAGTGTCTAATGAAGGATGTTTTCCCGCGTTTTGGCTTACCTCTAGAGCTTGTGACAGATCAAGGCACGCATTTTGTTAACAATTTAATGAAAGTACTCACACATTCTTTTCAGATTATGCATAAGTTTAGTTCATCGTATTATCCTCGTGCAAATGGCTTAGCTGAAAGTACAAACAAGACGTTGTTGAATATGCTTCGTAAACTGATTCTGGAATCACCGAAAAGATGGGATCAACTGTTACCTATAGTATTATGGGCATACCAGACTTCATACAAGGTAGCAACAGGACTAACCCCTTTCAAACTGGCTTATGGACTGGAAGCCATAGCTCCAATGGAAGTTGTTATTCCTAGTTTATGTGTGCCATCACTCAAAGGTTGTTACCGGAAGAGTCCTTGCCATTTCGATTGACACACTCAAAGAACTAGATGAGCATCGCTGGGAAAGTTTTTTTACTATTCAGGAAGTGCAATTAAGGCAGGCTCGTACTCATGACCGGTATCTTAAAACTCCAGTTTTTAAGATAGGACAGCTTGTGTTATTTTTTAATGCAAAATCAAATTGCTCGGCTGGAAAATTCAAGTTACGATGGTTCGGTCCCTACCGGATTACTGAACAAGTAGGTCCAGCTACTTTTTGGTTGACTACTTTGACTAGAATTCCTCTTCTGAAAGTCATCAATGGTTCAAAGTTGCGGCCGTATCATCAAGCATCTGACTCTCGCTAACGTGTTTGGCATTTTTTCATGTTATTTATTTTCTTTTTTTGTTTTTGCATGCTTAATAAAATAAGTGTGTAAATATCCTCGTTTTTCTACCTAATTATGATCAACAGCCGCCCTATATTAATGATTCTGCTCATGCATGCACACCAAAGTTATGAGGTTATCATCTCAACGTCGCGCAATGATTAGTAATTTCGATTGCTTCCTGCTGCAAAGCATCTACTTAACCTTTTTTGTTTCGTTGTTAATCGCTATTGTGTGAGTGTGATCTGTGTGTTTGTGCTATCTGTATACCATGTGCTTTCTGTTCTCATGCTTGCTATTGTCTGTGTATCATGGAAGCTCTGGCAAACTTCGCCGCCTTCCGTGAAGGACTCCCTGCAGATGTAGGTGAGTTCTTGCAAATTCGCGGTGTCGGGTCGTGAGAGATGCTCGGATGGTGGATCAAGTCATCCGCCTAAATCGTTCGGCACACGCAGGGTGTCTGTAGCTCAGACTAAGGACCATAGGGACAAGGTGCTTTATATCTGGCAATAGCTATTTGTTTGGGTGTTAACAATAATGACTCTTCGGTTTAACTACCTCTTCTATTGTAGCTTCTAATGGTTTTGGTTGAGTTTGTCTAACTAAAGTTGGTGGAAATAAATCTTCACTACTTTATGATTCAGGAGACGCAATGGAAGAAAATGCTAGGAATGTAGTTAAACATTGATCATAAGATAAAGACACTAATGATTCTGAAGTAATATTGTTCTTAATAAGTTCTTCTAACACTAATTCTACGGATTCGGTTGTATGTTCAATGATGTTATTACTACTGTGTTCAGATGCATGGTATAAATCGGAAGACATGAAAGAACTAATAGAAACAATATGATGCTAAACTGGTTTGAATAAATGAATTAATAAGCTAATACAAATGTAAAGTCTATATAATTGGATAAATGTCTAAGCAATTGGGTAAATGACTAAATGGAGATATAAGGTTTAAATGGATCATCAATCTTGTTGCTTCTCTTTTTTCACTTCAATAGCTTGAACTCATCAATGATTCTGCAAAAAAAACATTATTATATTAGTAATATTACAAAAAATTAATAAGAAACATAAAATATAATTCACACAATATTTCCATACACATGCATATGTTCATGCATACATTAAAGCATTCACATGCACTCTAATGCATACATTCCTCATGCATACTAATGAACTTTACATGCATGCTTACAAATATACTAATATATGCTAATACACACATACTAGCACACATGCATGCTTACATTACACACACTTCTAAATACATATACATCACTTCTTTTGGAATACATATAATCATGCAAATGTAGAATTAATATGAACTAACATGCATACACACATTCATTACCTCACATGAATATGCACATACACACTTGAACTTTTGAAAACATACTTTTAATACAAAATCATATGCATATTAGCACTTAGATGTATGCATACAAACACATCCATGAGCTCTATTATGAATACAAACTCACTAAATAATTATAATAAATGTAGGTATATCTCATATATACTTCTAACTCATGCATTCATAAGTAACTAGCTAAGCCAATTAATGTTTTCATATTCTCTGAGTATTACTCCATAATAATTAACACATTAAATACCTAAAAAAGATGATTTATGCAATAAGATAACTAAATTAACTTAACAATTTAACTCTCTCTTTCTCTCTCTCTCTCTCTCTCTCTCTCTCTCTCTCTCTCTCTCTCTCTCTCTCTCTCTCTCTCTCTCTCTCTCTCTCTCTCTCTCTCTCTCTCTCTCTCTCTCTCTCTCTCTCTCTCTCTCTCTCTCTCTCTCTTTCTTTCTCTCTCTCTTTCTCTCTCTCTTTCTTCCCCTCTCTCTTTCTCTCTCTCTCTCTCTCTCTCTCTCTCTCTCTCTCTCTCTCTCTCTCTCTCTCTCTCTCTCTCTCTCTCTCTCTCTCTCTCTCTCTCTCTCTCTCTCTCTCTCTCTCTCTCTCTCTCTCTCTCTCTCTGCGTGTTGCCGCGCGTAGTTCTGCAGGGGGAGGGAGGGAACCTCTCTCTCTCTCTCTGCGGTGCTGCAGCGCGCAGCGCTGAGGAGGGGGGGGGAGAGTCTCTCTCACACACATCACACACACATCACATCACACACACACACACCTCATACACGTGCACATACACACATCACATACACATCACACATACACACCTCATACACGTGCACACACACATATCACATACACACACACATCACATCATACACGCGCACACACACATATCACATACACACATACATCACATCATACACGCGCACACACACATATCACATACACACATACACACCTCATACACCCGCACATACACACATTACATACACACACATCACATCATACACGTGCACACACACATATCACATACACACATACATCACATCATACACGCTGTGGTCGAGAATCGGCATCCGAGCTTATGAACCATTATGAAATATCGAATCAATATAATGATTCCAAATCAGTGGTGGAATTCAATCGGATATAAACAAGCATCAGATCTTATGGAGAACATGAATAAACTTCAATTTGGCCAAGGGGCAGATTATGGAGATCAATTGCGGAAGCAATCACATGGGGAGATGCAACGGGCTTGCAAGCTGAAGGTTCTGTGAAGTAATATCTACTCATCAAGGATAGGAATGGCGAGTGGCTGTGGACACGCTCTTGGGATGAATGCCGGTCCACTGTCGAAGGCACTAGCAAGTTATGCTTCATCACTGACAAGGATTCCGCCTTGCACTTCCTCCAGGGAAAGTTGCTTCATTGGTCTATTGCCAGCTGGAGGAACCCGATTAGGCTCTTTGAAGGCGGTCCAATTCACGGGAATCGAACCTGACCTTTCCGAATACGACTTGGAAGACACAAGAACTTCGAGAGAAGAGATACGAGGAGGAGTTGTGCATGGAGAGCGGGGTATTTTCTGTGGATGGCTGTAGTTTTATGTTTCATAAGGCGTGCATGAGCAGGTACGGCTCTGTGGATGGCTGTAGTTTTGTGTTTCATAAGGCGTGCATGAGCAGGTACGGCTCTGGGAAAGAAGAAGAAATACAAAAGAGCGCATCCTATCTCAGAACATCGTTCTTGATTTATGGTAATCGCGACGTCAGAGCAAGGATTTGATGGAGGATCACAACGCAGGTACAGATATTGAGAGAGAAGATATTACATCAGATCGTCGAGAATCACACGATCGGTCAGGTATGTCACCATGTCTGTAGAGGTATAAGATATTTGATTACACAACAGGCTAGCATCTTTGCTCAAAGGCCACAGTCAACTCATCTAGTTGATTATGAATTTGCGAACGCCATTGAATAAGGAAAACCATATTCAAGATAGGTTCATGCCACATCAATTTAGCTGTTGTACGTAGCAATGCAAGTAGATACCTTTTTTAATGTGATTTAGGATCTCATAATTATGAGTTGAAGTGGTATTGTTAATGATCCTTGTGAACTCTTTCACACAAAAATGTTTCAGGAGGCACACATTTAAACGATAGCAAATGGAACCTGGTTTATATGTACATGATGGAACACATATTGATGAAGGGAAGTTCTGCACGTTTCAAAATGTGGATTCTGATGCATATTACAATCAATATTCACTTTAATCTATATAGTCAAATATGATGAAAAATGCAGACACTTCGCTATTTAATGAAGAAAATTCTGCAGGCTGTTAAGGGCTTGATTAAAGCGTACTATATTCCATTACACCTTTGATATGAGTGGAGTAAGTTTTTGCAGTCTGACATGACAGCTGTCTGTTGATTTTTGGATCAGTCTGTTGATTGAAGTGGTAGCATCATACAGATTTTAAGGCTCAAAGATGCTTCAAAGGTCCTAACTTCAAGAATTAATATTTGAACGTCTCATCTTAAAATGTCTTTGAGGACTCTTTTATTTTCTAAGCAGATTCTCAGTGACCTTCTTACTTAACCCTCTGAAATGAAGGCTATTTATGAAAGACATGCTTCAATGAATGTCTGTATGTCTTCTGTCTGTGTGGAACTGAACATCGTTCCTTGTGAAAATCCTTCACAGAAAATGCCTTACCTAGCATGGGAGAACAGTAGTTCATCCCTTGCTTGTGTCTAATACGGCTTTCTTACCTCAGCCAGAGTATCTCCATTCGTCACATCTCTGACAAAAGCTTGGCATATTTTGTCTCAAATTGTATATTCTGAAGGCAATGTGACAATGTACCGTCTTGTTGATTTTAAGGAAAAAAGAGTTTCTGTCCTTTGTGCTATATTTTCTTGAGACCAGCTGTTTCCTGTCATTCCTTAGTTCAAGTGTTTATACAGTCGTGTTTTGCCTGGATTCATGGAAGCAGTACACCTTTCTCTCTTATTGAGGATTGTCAAGTTTCCTTCTTTTGCAAGAAACCTTTTGTTCTTCTTGCTGCATTTTTGTTTCAGGTTTTTGGTGTTTCTGTAGAATCTGCATAATGCATCAAAGTTCAAGATAGAAAGGGGACAGAAAGTGGTAGACTTGATAGAGATGAATTTAGGAATTTGCAAGCGGCATCTTCTTGGGATGGTGAGGAAACTTGTGATGCTTTCGCATTTCAGAGATTTCTTTCACATAAGCGAATACAAGCTCCAGCACAACACAATGTAGAATTTCGAAACTCTGATGAATCTCTTAGGGAGTCTGATGGAGTGGTTGCTTCATTTGTTGATTTTGGAAGCTTGGAAGCATGGAAACAGAGTTTTGGTCATGCTGAGCTTTCCTTTCCGGAGGAGTTGAAGTGCAGCTCATTTTCTCATCTATCTTCGCAGAAACTGGACGCTTTAGCCAATGGGAACTCAAAACAAGATTGTATATGGGCACAACTGCAAGCTGTAAATTCCTTAAAAGATAAGCCATCACCTTCATTTTCTAAAAGCGTAGCTGGCCATGACAGTTCTAATGAGAAAGCAAAGGAATGCAAAGGAAGTTGATTCTAACATGAAATAGGAGGAAAGCTGTTAAACCTTCAATTCATTATGTTGCCATTTCAGAGGCATTAAGAAATCACTCAGTACGATGAAAAAGTTCGTCTTCTGATGTAGAGTTGGAGGGATTTCATCGATTGAACGTTGTACATTTAAGAAGAGCTTGAAGCTTTTACAACTTGCGCAACCTTTCAACCAATCCATTTTGGTTGTATTGAATATCCCACTTGAACAATGGGAGTTCCAGAAAGTAGCCTTACTCCAACATGCTTCTATGTTATAATGTTCGCAAATGTTCGGGCATTAGCCTAGCTTCTTTTTTTGGGACTAACAATAGGAACTATTCCTTTTTTGGAGCCTAGCTATTCCCATGGAAAGCATTAAGCTTTAAGAAATAAACTATCGACCATGGCTATATGAGCAAGCCTTGAAAATATTGATGTGTCTGATTTTCTTTACTCGTAAATTCACTCATAAGAATCCTACGGTTAGCCTCTTAGAGACTCGCTTTCCCCTCCTTGCCACGAACCCCACGACATACCTGGTGAACCCGACGTGAAAGGAGGGGGTGAGTGAGTTATAGAGCCACAAAGATTAGCATAATCAAAATGGAAGAGATCCTAGCTCAATTCCTACGCTTTCAAGAAGAGGATAGGCGTCAAAAAGCCATCCAATCACTTCATGAACGTCTAGTCAATCGGTGTGGCTTTTTCAATGGAAAGAATGTCTCAAAGTTCTGCAAAGAATATGAACTCGAGGCCAAATATCTAGGTGTCGGACTAAGTCCGATGACGGAAAAAGAACTATGCGAAAACTTTATCTATGTGTCGGATTACGACGTGCGAGACCAAATAATGCAAATAAATCAAACGACATGGTCCCAATACAAAGCGACACTCCTCAAGCAGTTTATGCTAGAGGATCTTGATAAAGTAACTCGTAGATCTTTCCTGAGGTGGGTTCATATGCCCAAAGACCAACCAATTCTTGAGATCAAAGAAGAGTTTGAGCGACAATATGATGATCTTTCTGAGCACGATAAGAGGTGCATAAGTCATGAAAGGGTTTCGTTGTTTCTTCGAACAATCGATGTTAATGCCCGAGAGGAGTTAATTCCACTTCTACAAGATATAGACTCCGACTCAGGACTCACAGAGGATTGGATGCTTGTCCATGAAGTTGTGATGAGATATGTGAAGAAACAACAAACAATAGAAAAATTTTTAAACGATTGGCAAGCTGACATTTATGCAAATGAAGAAGATACACAAATTCCATGCATTTCAGAAACTAAAAATAATTTGCAATTCTATAGAATAATAGAAACCCAAGCCGGGCATAAAGAATATATGCATGGAATACACGTACATGCTTATGAAGGGGATCACTATAAAGAACCTATAAACATAAGTGATGCAATCTCTGAGGATTCAAGGTACCAAGAGCCTGTAGATACTTTGATTACATCTACAAATACTGTATATGCAAAAACCCCAATGATGGGAGGAGCAAAGGAATATACGGAAGCTAAACAAAACAAAATCAAACCAATATCAAACATAGAACAAAACAAAAATAAACAAAACGCACCAAGAAAACAACGTGAGGCTTCCTATAATCTGATAGACTCCTCACTTCTAAGGGATGATAATCAAACAAACAAAGAGACAAGATATGATAATAACCAAGATTTAAAGATATCTACCGGAAGTCAAGGTAATCAGAAAGAGATTGCAAATGAAATAACTCAAAATAATCCAGTGAATCCATGTGATGATCAAGTACAAGATGGTTCCTTAAAAGATGAAATCAAGCAATACTTGAACTATTTGATACCATCTAAGAGTGAAACATCTCTTGAAGCATATGATTCAAATATGAATTATGGCCAAATGATTGATTCGCATAAAGAGAATGTAAGTGAGCAGGATGTCAATCAGAAGGACATGCAAATGATGAATCCTGTAGAGAATAGTATGTATACCGATGGCGAAAAGCATGATGCAAAGCCTACTGATCGTTTAGATCAAGATCAAGATTGTGAAATAATCTTGAGTGACGCCGCATTAAATGAGTTGTTAGAGGTACAAGAGAGTGATCCTAATCACACGAGTAAAAATGAGTTGTTGATTGAGCTACAATATAATGATATGTATGTGAACGATGTTGTACTCCATGAAGAGGGACATATAAATGATCATTTTGAGCAAGATTCCATGACTGAAGAAATGTTTGATGAGTGTGGCAAAAATACATCCTCTGAAGAGGATGAGCAAGAAATGGTTGAGAGATATGAAGAATTCTATGATGGGATCTTGAATAAAGAAATTGAGTTCCCGTCAATCTACATGCATTGTCCTATAAGGTGTGAAACTTATGATGAGTTTGATCTTGATAAGCAAGTCTTTAGTGATTTAGATGATCAAGATTTTCTTGATTGTGATGATATTGAGTTTCTTCATGATAATGGACAAATGAATCTGGGAAAAGAAGAAGATGAGGAGTTCTTGGAGAGATTAGAGATAGAAGCAGATTCTATAATTGGTGGCACTCAAGTAAAAAAAAATCATGACAGTCTGAGTGATAAGTATGAGTATAAACTGCATTTAGAGTATGATGAACATCACCATTTAGAGTGTAAATCTTATGAATGTATTCAAAACCTTAATTGCAATGAAGAAGAAAGTTTGGATAATCATAATGGAAATGATGAAATCCTTTCAAATGATTTCAACCCTAAAATGGATCAAAACATATGCATGATTGATTTGTTTGATGATGTTCTAAATACTCCAAATTTTAAGAATCTATATACATGTGCTCATTTATCATGTACATCTTCATATGATGCATTGGAGGGAGTTGTGAATAAAGGCAACTATGCTCAAATGATTGAATCATGGATTTTTGAATTTTTCAAGAGTCGTGTATGCCAAACATGCCACCAAGAAATGGACGAGCAAATGAAATGGCTTGTCCACATATCTAACTTGTTTAAGAATGCTACCTTGATTGATGCAGTTCAGAGATGGCTTCTTTACAAGCACAGTTTCTTTGGTGAGTATGTTTTAAAGAAGGTGAGATTGAAGGAAGAATCTTTTTCAATTAAATTTCATAAAGGTTAAAGGAATGTTTTTGTAAATAGGAATGTATATATCTTATGTTTTTGCTTTGATTTGAAGAAAGACACAGGAATCAAATCAATACATTGAAGATAGCGACTCAGAATGAAACAAGAAGAGGAGATTGGATGCGACAAGCTCAAGCGGCTTCTGACTTCATACTGGTGAGATGTTATCACTTCAGTTTTTTCTTCTCTTTCGTTTATGTGGATATAAAAAGACTGCATGATTAAGCATATAATGCATATAGAAACGTATAAATAAGAAAATTAAGTAGACCAAAGATCTCGTACCACTAATAAGATTACATATGATGTATAAGGACTGAGATTATATGAGGAAGATTAGAAGATGGACTAGAACTTTTGAGAACAAGACCGAGGAAGGTGAAGGGAAGACCTAGACTAAGTATTTGTATATACTAGTGTTTATGAGCACTTGATGAGTGAGACACTTCGACTTCTACTCTTGATCTCTCATCTGACCTAATCTTCAGACAGATTATATCTTGAGAAAAGAATTCTTATACCAGCCAGCTATCTATATGTATGTGTATGTGTTGTTGGGTGCTGCGATGAGCTAGTAGGCGGGTGGAACTACCCTGGTCGGGTGATCAAGGCCACGAGCTGACGCTAGTTGTGTCGTATGGCCTGACCTACATGTTGTTACGCGCTCATACGGGTTGATAGGCGAGTGGAGTCACTCTGACCGGGTGGTTAGAGCCACGAGCTGACGTTGATTTCGTATGAGGCTGACATTGTGCATCGTGCGCTATGTCGGGTCGGTAGATGGGTGGGCTAAACGTGGCCGGGTGGTCAGGTCCACGAGTCGCATCCGATTTCGACATAGGCCGAAAAGTGTGGAAAATTAAATAAAAATAAAAGCAAAGATATAAAGGTTGAGCTGGGATAAAGAATTAAAATAAAGAAAGACAAAATAAAAATATGAGAAAAATAAGAAAAGGGTCTGAAGGGGCTTCAGATGATAGAAGATTAGTAGGGAAGCCAGAAGCAAGTTTCATAAATCGAGTTAGTGAAGACTGGTATATGCAAATGCTTCGGATAGGCTACTAGATCTGACCGGGTCGAGTTAACGAGAGAGCTAAGAAGTTTTCGAATTACTCATATGATTTCTAGTCTGAGTGCATTAGTGTATTCTGATATGTTGTATAGGATGTTTTTGTCTACCTTCTTTTCTTGATTTATGCCAAGTTTAATACGTATTCAGATTTCATGTATCCAGTTGAAATTTCTTTAAGTAGTGTTTATTTGCCATGACCACTTGATCCTCGCTTGTATTTAATGTTGTGTATGCAGGTTGGTGGTGCATCCGGAGGATGCACAGGTTCAGAGGGGGTGGATGTGGTCGAGAATCGGCATCCGAGCTTATGAACCATTATGAAATATCGAATCAATATAATGATTCCAAATCAGTGGTGGAATTCAATCGGATATAAACAAGCATCAGATCTTATGGAGAACATGAATAAACTTCAATTTGGCCAAGGGGCAGATTATGGAGATCAATTGCGGAAGCAATCACATGGGGAGATGCAACGGGCTTGCAAGCTGAAGGTTCTGTGAAGTAATATCTACTCATCAAGGATAGGAATGGCGAGTGGCTGTGGACACGCTCTTGGGATGAATGTCGGTCCACTGTCGAAGGCACTAGCAAGTTATGCTTCATCCCTGACAAGGATTCCGCCTTGCACTTCCTCCAGGGAAAGTTGCTTCATTGGTCTATTGCCAGCTGGAGGAACCCGATTAGGCTCTTTGAAGGCGGTCCAATTCACGGGAATCGAACCTGACCTTTCCGAATACGACTTGGAAGACACAAGAACTTCGAGAGAAGAGATACGAGGAGGAGTTGTGCATGGAGAGCGGGGTATTTTCTGTGGATGGCTGTAGTTTTGTGTTTCATAAGGCGTGCATGAGCAGGTACGGCTCTGTGGATGGTTGTAGTTTTGTGTTTCATAAGGCGTGCATGAGCAGGTACGGCTCTGGGAAAGAAGAAGAAATACAAAAGAGCGCATCCTATCTCAGAACATCGTTCTTGATTTATGGTAATCGCGACGTCAGAGCAAGGATTTGATGGAGGATCACAACGCAGGTACAGATATTGAGAGAGAAGATATTACATCAGATCGTCGAGAATCACACGATCGGTCAGGTATGTCACCATGTCTGTAGAGGTATAAGATATTTGATTACACAACAGGCTAGCATCTTTGCTCAAAGGCCACAGTCAACTCATCTAGTTGATTATGAATTTGCGAACGCCATTGAATAAGGAAAACCATATTCAAGATAGGTTCATGCCACATCAATTTAGCTGTTGTACGTAGCAATGCAAGTAGATACCTTTTTTAATGTGATTTAGGATCTCATAATTATGAGTTGAAGTGGTATTGTTAATGATCCTTGTGAACTCTTTCACACAAAAATGTTTCAGGAGGCACACATTTAAACGATAGCAAATGGAACCTGGTTTATATGTACATGATGGAACACATATTGATGAAGGGAAGTTCTGCACGTTTCAAAATGTGGATTCTGATGCATATTACAATCAATATTCACTTTAATCTATATAGTCAAATATGATGAAAAATGCAGACACTTCGCTATTTAATGAAGAAAATTCTGCAGGCTGTTAAGGGCTTGATTAAAGCGTACTATATTCCATTACACCTTTGATATGAGTGGAGTAAGTTTTTGCAGTCTGACATGACAGCTGTCTGTTGATTTTTGGATCAGTCTGTTGATTGAAGTGGTAGCATCATACAGATTTTAAGGCTCAAAGATGCTTCAAAGGTCCTAACTTCAAGAATTAATATTTGAACGTCTCATCTTAAAATGTCTTTGAGGACTCTTTTATTTTCTAAGCAGATTCTCAGTGACCTTCTTACTTAACCCTCTGAAATGAAGGCTATTTATGAAAGACATGCTTCAATGAATGTCTGTATGTCTTCTGTCTGTGTGGAACTGAACATCGTTCCTTGTGAAAATCCTTCACAGAAAATGCCTTACCTAGCATGGGAGAACAGTAGTTCATCCCTTGCTTGTGTCTAATACGGCTTTCTTACCTCAGCCAGAGTATCTCCATTCGTCACATCTCTGACAAAAGCTTGGCATATTTTGTCTCAAATTGTATATTCTGAAGGCAATGTGACAATGTACCGTCTTGTTGATTTTAAGGAAAAAAGAGTTTCTGTCCTTTGTGCTATATTTTCTTGAGACCAGCTGTTTCCTGTCATTCCTTAGTTCAAGTGTTTATACAGTCGTGTTTTGCCTGGATTCATGGAAGCAGTACACCTTTCTCTCTTATTGAGGATTGTCAAGTTTCCTTCTTTTGCAAGAAACCTTTTGTTCTTCTTGCTGCATTTTTGTTTCAGGTTTTTGGTGTTTCTGTAGAATCTGCATAATGCATCAAAGTTCAAGATAGAAAGGGGACAGAAAGTGGTAGACTTGATAGAGATGAATTTAGGAATTTGCAAGCGGCATCTTCTTGGGATGGTGAGGAAACTTGTGATGCTTTCGCATTTCAGAGATTTCTTTCACATAAGCGAATACAAGCTCCAGCACAACACAATGTAGAATTTCGAAACTCTGATGAATCTCTTAGGGAGTCTGATGGAGTGGTTGCTTCATTTGTTGATTTTGGAAGCTTGGAAGCATGGAAACAGAGTTTTGGTCATGCTGAGCTTTCCTTTCCGGAGGAGTTGAAGTGCAGCTCATTTTCTCATCTATCTTCGCAGAAACTGGACGCATTAGCCAATGGGAACTCAAAACAAGATTGTATATGGGCACAACTACAAGCTGTAAATTCCTTAAAAGATAAGCCATCACCTTCATTTTCTAAAAGCGTAGCTGGCCATGACAGTTCTAATGAGAAAGCAAAGGAATGCAAAGGAAGTTGATTCTAACATGAAATAGGAGGAAAGCTGTTAAACCTTCAATTCATTATGTTGCCATTTCAGAGGCATTAAGAAATCACTCAGTACGATGAAAAAGTTCGTCTTCTGATGTAGAGTTGGAGGGATTTCATCAATTGAACGCTGTACATTTAAGAAGAGCTTGAAGCTTTTACAACTTGCGCAACCTTTCAACCAATCCATTTTGGTTGTATTGAATATCCCACTTGAACAATGGGAGTTCCAGAAAGTAGCCTTACTCCAACATGCTTCTATGTTATAATGTTCGCAAATGTTCGGGCATTAGCCTAGCTTCTTTTTTTGGGACTAACAATAGGAACTATTCCTTTTTTGGAGCCTAGCTGTTCCCATGGAAAGCATTAAGCTTTAAGAAATAAACTATCGACCATGGCTATATGAGCAAGCCTTGAAAATATTGATATGTCTGATTTTCTTTACTCATAAATTCACTCATAAGAATCCTACGGTTAGCCTCTTAGAGACTCGCTTTCCCCTCCTTGCCACGAACCCCACGACAACGCGCACACACACATATCACATACACACATACACACCTCATACACCCGCACATACACACATTACATACACACACATCACATCATACACGCGCACACACACATATCACATACATCACATCATACACGCGCACACACACATATCACATACACACATACACACCTCATACACCCGCACATACACACATCACATACACACACTGCTGCAAGGACCCAGACCAATCCATGGAATAGGCATGGGCATGCTTCCAGCCGGACAATCAACATCAAGATCATCATACACAGCAGTACATGATGGCTTAATATCCCAAGCACTAGGAGGGTCTAATGAGAAAGAAGGAAAAACAGAAGAAAGTAAAGAGCAGGAGAAAGTACCTGCAAAGAAACATTATGAGAAACTTGAGCTCAACATTCATTTAAATACATACACAAGTCATTTCTAAACCACTCTTTTTAGTTTTAACTTTTAATCTACAACCACACTTTAATCTCCTTACTTCCACCACACTTTCCAGTTTAACTTTTCTACTTTAATTACACTTAATTTCTACTCCTCTCTTTTCATCTTCACTAATTCTCTCCACTCTTTCTCTTAACCAGCTTTTTTCACTTTAAGTGCATCTTCTATTGAGACCACTCCTTAAATCTCTTTAGTTACACAACTTATATAAGCCATTCTTTTTCCTATCACTCATATAGTCCATTAGTTATTTATCCATTTAATTAATCATTTTAATCTAATTAGCCTACATTTCTTATTTAAATAAATCAATTAATTTAATCTTAGTTTAAGGGTTTAATTAATTAGAACCTTAGTATTTAAATACACATATTTAATTAAAGTAATTTTTAATGACATAGTTTAATGTTTAATACATAAATATGTAATTTAGATATTAATGTTTTTGAATAACATCTATGTTAACCCTTTAGATATAGTAAATCCTAGAAAACCTATTGGAAACCCATAAACCCCCCTGGGTTAGACCATTAAAATCCTTCTGAACCCTAGCTTTAACCCATTATAAATCATCTAAACCCTTAACATTAACCAAATCTTATAAACAACACATGAATTCAAGAAACCCTAGGCTGAATACCCATAATTCTTGAATGTAAAAATAGGAAATTCTCATTAAATGAGTAATTAGGGTAAACCCTAGCATGAACATATGTCCTCCTTCATCCTTCATACCTGAAAACACTTTCAAAATAGTTAATCCAATTAACACAACTGATCAACAATGATATAAAAGAGGTTTAGAATTCACCAATAAATATTTTAATTTTTCGGGTCATCAATTGGAAGATGCAAATCTTCTCGACAGCGGGTTGGTCAATTTCGCTGAATTGCCTTGGCATTCAGTGGATTGCCACCCTTTCTATGCACAAATCATCGCCGCCATCGCTGCCACACCTGCTACGGAGCAGAGTTGGCCTATCACTTCCATGCCCTCTCATACCGTAATTACCCTCCAAACCTTTGCTGATGCATTTCGGCTCTCTCCGCAAGGTCGAGAGAATGGCCCAAATCTGCTGTTAGCCACAATGAACCAATTATTCCCTAGGCACTCTTCCAACGAATACGCTATCCTTTGTCGCCCCAAGCCTGAACGATCAGCATTACAATTTTTAGTTGCCATATTGAACCTGCAAAAGCGCACATATGGAATATCTCGACCCTTTTACTCCGCCATAGATCTATCTGCCAGAGAACCTGTAAACTTTGCCTCATACGTTTTGCGCCACATTCACAGAGAATGCGTTTCAATCATCAAACGGATCAATAAGGGAGATATGCCATGATCGAGATTACCACATATCATCTCTTTTCTGTTTCCGACTATTCACGCAGCACAACCACCACCCCGAGGACCCGTTCTACACCATGAAGAATCTGCACAGATCTTAGAAGATGATGAAGAGGATGACGAAGAGATTTTCCACCTCCTCCGCCGCAAAAGAATTAGAATAAGTTCATCTGACAGTGAAGTACAGGGTTCAGCCGCAAATGATAAAGCAGATAACAATGAAGAGGAAGGGAATGAAGATAAGACTTTCCACGACACCGCAACATCAATTCATCATGATTAATCAGCGCAGTCTTCTTCAGAGAAGACCCAAGAGCATAAGGATACCAACAACTCTGCAGATAATTCTACTAAAGAACAATCTCAGCAACAATTTGAACAGGAAAAGCAACAGGATGAACAATCTATAATTAAAGAAATTTTTGAAGAACTGCTTAGAGCAGTGGAGTCTACAGCTGCTGCCCTTGATGACACTACGCAACCAACCACCGAAAAGGTAATCGACACAACTACTATTCTTCTTACTCATCCACCCGAACCTCCAATTCAGCCCACCATCCCTGTTCCACCCATTATCACTAAGGAACCTACCGCTTCATCATCCTCGTCACCAAACTGTTCTCCACCAAATTCCCATCAACTACTCACAGCCTCTTCGTCTCAGCCTCATTCTCATCCTTCGCTTTCTTCACTCCCTGTATTTTCTGAGCTTGCAACCATGGGTCAAATGCTGATCCAGTTATCACAACAACTACCTATACAAATGAAGGAAGTGACTAATAACATCCGGGATGAATTACAACATAAGGTTGATGTTTTGGAAGCTGATATTAGCCCACTCCAGGAAGAACTCATTGAAGTCAAAGCAGAAAATCATAATTTAAGTGAACAGATTAAGGAGCTACAGGCCCGACTTGCCGACCACGAGATAATTATAAATCAAAGAGATGCTGTCTTGGCCGAAGTCAGAACAAAGGAAGACTTATTGTGCACTGTAGAGGCTGAAAATAGGCATTTGAAACAATTAGCCCAAGACAAGGAGGATGCACGTATAGCTTTAGGCAATCTGTTAGAAAAAACCAGACAACAGCTAAATGAAGCAGTACAGAAAGGACAAGAGATGGCAGATTTACTTAAGAAGACTAATGAAGAACTCCAGAGATGCAAGAATGATTTATCTGATGTAAACAATATTCTTAAACGCAAATTGACCATGGAAGATCAATTACAGAAAGAGATAACAGGGATCAAAAGAGAGCGGGATGCTTATTACAACACAATCCAATTTCAGAATCAGCAATAGAAAGAAGAGAGAATCAGCTGGATGCCCAAAAAAGAAAGATTAGCCATAATAGATAAACAAATAGCAGATATGAAGGTCAATAGGGATGCGGCTCTATCGAATGAGTTTTATTTACAAGAAGCTTTTCTGCAGACACAAGCAGAAATTTTAATGTCCCATGTCATTTCTTTAAGTTCAGTACGAACAGATGCTCAGCTAGTAGAACCAGACATTTTGAAGCAGATGATAGAATCATTAAAGAAGAAAATTGCCCGGACTTTTAGATTAGCAAGATCAATGTATTTAGAACGTATAGTTGATGAACCATAGGATTTTTTGTATACCTACGGGTTCGAGTCCACCGTGCGTGCTAGTGTTAGTCGGCCGCCGGATTGGGTATTGTAAAAACTGAATCTTTTCATATTCCGCACAAACAAAAGGTTGTTACAAAGATGTTTGTAATCTTTATAAATCAATGAAAAAGAGACGCTTTAGTGACGATCAATGGGATCACCAGACTGTCTCTCTTGGTGATTGATCTATAACGTTGTTGTGGTGTGCGTTGAGTAATTCTGAGTATTTTTTTCTCGTCGCTGTCTTGTTTGTTTATCGATACCTGTTCGGTTTGTGATTTACCTAGACGACCAAAAGATCGCCAGACTATCTGTCTGAGCGAATTGTTCTGTGTAGTTTCCGTTGTGATTGTTCTGATAATGCTGCGTACTATTGTGTCTCTCTGTTTTGTTGATGTTCTGTAAGTGGTTTAATAAAGCCCATGCTCCAATAATGACAGTTCAGTACTGTGTGGTTGAGAATTCTGAATCATCCTACGTCTTTTGTTCTGGTGGATTATCCGCACCTGCACAGTACAGATTGAGTTACTCTTATTGACTCTATTATGTACGATAGTTTGTGTTGGATCAGTTCTTTAAGCTAGACAAAAGTAATCTTGTATTACGGTACTGAATATGGCCTGTGTTGTACGCTGAGAGAGCATTAACAGGAGTGTGTTTGGTAAGCTTTGGAAGAATCCGATTACAGATAGTAAGATTGTGAAGCGTAAACA
The DNA here is from genome assembly GCA_020310875.1 of Ceratopteris richardii. NCBI lineage: Eukaryota > Viridiplantae > Streptophyta > Polypodiopsida > Polypodiales > Pteridaceae > Ceratopteris > Ceratopteris richardii. The sequence continues at coordinate 37,805,230 of CM035422.1, forward strand.
GATTCTTGATAGAGTTCATGAACATTAGTATATTGTTGTGTATGAAGTGGTTATTTTGGGGAAAATCAAGCATAGGGCCTCTGTTTAACAGACCCCTTCCACTCCCAAGAACCCGAATAGGTGTTTAAACGTGCTTCTGACAGCAAGCGATGTTTAACAAAAGCCTCAATTCAGAGATCCTAGTGTTCCAACTAGGGAGGAATTATCAGATTTGAAGAATTGGATGAAGAGAGATGCTCAAGCTAGGAGCATTATCTATATGGCAGTCAATGATTACTTGCTACCTCATATTAGAGGTCTTGAAAGTGCAAGTGATATATGGAATGCTTTGGAGGAGCATTTCCAAAATACCACAAAGTCTAGGAAGGCATCCTTCCGGGCAGAATTTACTACATTCAAGAAGAACGTCTCTCAATCCATCTCAGATTATGTAACTAGAATGATGGACATTGTAGATGCATTAGGAGCTGTTGATGAAGACATTGAGGAGGATAAATTGGTAAGGCAAATCCTCACAGGTTTGAGAGGTGATGACAAATGGAAGCCATTCATTCTATCTACTGAATTATCACTTGATCATTTTACTCCTGACTTAAATCAGTTGCTAGGACATATGTTAACCTTTGAGCAGGATGTCAAAGGTGAAGGTGACAAGAGTACATGTCATGCAATGTACTCAAAGGATAAGAAGAAAAATAGCAAAGGAAAACAACAAGCAAATGAAGATGAAGGCACAACTAGTCAAGCCAACTTCCTAAGAGGAAGAGGAGGTGGCAAAGGTAGAGGAAGAGGCAGGAATAATAAAGATGGAGTCAAAGCTTGCTGGATTTGTGGTAAGACAAATCACTTAGCTAATGATTGTTGGCATAATACTCAGAGTAATGGTGGATATAATCAGAACGTCAATTCAAGAGGAAGAAGTGGCAGAAATCAAAGAGGTAACTTCTGAGGAAGAGGTAGTAGGGGTTACTTTGGAAGAAATGCAGATAGAGGATTCCAAAGTCAACAATACAATAATACCTACTACAATTATGCTTCAGATCAGAAGGAGGATTCAACATTGATAATGAATGCAACTTGTGAAAGGCAAAGTGAAGACCAAAGAGTCTTCTACATTGACTCAGGGTGTAGCAATCACCTGAGTGGTAACATAGCATTGATGACTGATTTGGAAAATAAGGTATCTAATCATGTTGTTCAAACAGGTGACAATACAAAGCATAATGTGAATTCAATTGGATCAGTGAAGGCCAAGGATGGAAGTACTCTCTTGAGTAAGGTCTTGTATGTTCCTACAATTCCTAAGAATTTGATAAGTGTAGGACAAATTTTTGAAAAAGGTTATGAAGTTAGATTCACTAATGAAGGAGTGTTTGTGGAAGACCCTAGCAATGGGTATAAACAAATTGCTTCAGGGAAGAAAGAAGGAAGATTGTTCACATTGAAGATTCAAGGTAATGTTGGTCATGCCTTGTTCACTTATGGAGGATATAAGATCTCTGAGTTAGATCTTTGGCACAAGAGGCTTGGACACTTCCATGAAAGAGGTATCAAAGGTATGATTAACAATGGTTCAGTGCTTGGATTGCCTAATGTTGTAGGTCAGCATATGACATACAAATGTGAGGCATGTCAATCAGGTAAGGCTCATAAGCAATCTTACTCCAAGCATGGTTTCATGTATTCAGAGAAGCTTGAGTTGGTACACACAGATGTCTGGGGACCATCAAAGGATTTCAGTATCAATGGTTCAAGGTACTATGTGATTTATGTTGATGATACTACCAGATGGATCACTATCTATGTGATCAAAGATAAGTCAGAAGTATTCAAGACATTCAAACATTATCATGTGTATGCAAAAAGAATTACAGGTCATAAATTGAAGAGATTAAGGTCAGATGGAGGGGGAGAGTATTTCTCTAATGAGTTCAGTGATTACTTGTGGAATGCAGGTATAAAAAGGGAAATCACTTGCAGGTACTCTCCTCAACAAAATGGTGTAGCAGAGAGAAGAAATAGAACTCTTGTTGAGTTTGCAAGATCAATGATGAAGGAGAAGAATTGCCCAAATTATTTGTGGGTTGAGGCTATAAATACAGCTACTTATTTGTTCAATAGGCTACCATGTAAAGCTTTGCAGGGTATGACACCATATGAGGCATGGTGGGGTAAGAGACCTACCTTGGATCATTGCAAAATATTTGGATGTTTGGCATATGCATATGTGCCATCACAATTAAGACACAAGTTAGAACATAAAGCTGAAAAGTATGTATTCATTGGTTATGATGACAAGCAGATGGGTTATAGATTGTGGAGTCCATTCACAAAGAAATTCATTGTGTCCAAGGATGTTACATTTGATGAGCAAGGTACTTGGTATGTAGGTACAATCAATATTAATACAAGTGATGAAGAAGTTGTGAGTCAAAAGAAAGGTAAATCAAAGGTTCAGATATTTGATGAAGAGGAGAATAATGAAGTGCAGGTTGAAGTTGAAGACATGCCAAGATTTGATCTTGAGTGTGAAGAACCAGAAACCTCAAGGAGTGGAGAATTTAGAAGGTCATCAAGACACAAATGGAAACCTACAAGGTATAGCTATGATACTTCTTTTTTTTGGCTACCAAAGATTATGCTTACATGATAAAGGCAGATGAAGATCCTTCCACATATGAAGAGGCAAAAGGTAAGGATAATGGGGAGAAAGCTATGTAGGAAGAATATAATGCATTGATGGAGAATCAGACATGGGATTTGGTTCCTAAACCAAATAGTCAGAAGATCATTGGATGCAAATGGGTCTACAAGACAAAGAGGTTTGTAGATGGAAGTGTGTCTAGGTATAAAGCTAGACTTGTTGTGAAAGGGTTTTCTCAAACATATGGTATTGATTATGATGAGACCTATAGACCTGTGGGAAAGATGACAACCATCAGGACACTCATAGCTATTGATGCATGTAAAGGTTGGAAATTATGTCAATTAGATGTGAAGAATGCTTTTTTAAATGGTTACATTTCAAATGATGTTTTCATGGAGCAACCTCAAGGATTCAGAGATAGAAGGTATCCAGATCATGTATGTAAGCTCAAGAGAGCTCTGGATGGTTTGAAGCAAGCCCCAAGGGCATGGAATTATAGACTTGTGAAGTTCTTGAAAGAACTTGGATTTCAAGTATCTAAGGCAGATAGTAGCTTGCTTGTTAAAGCAAGTGATGATGGGTTCATTTATATGTGCATATATGTTGATGATATAATTCTTACAGGTAGAGATGAGAAAGGCATTCAAAGCCTAAAGAAGCAAATGGAGAAAGAGGTCAAAATTAGTGATTTGGGAGACTTGTCATATTTCTTGGGCATGGAGATTTCATACACTCAACATGGAGTGTATGTGAGTCAAGAAAGGTATTTGAGAAACTTGTTAATCAAGTTTAAAATGAATGATTGCAGGGTAGCACCTACTCTAATGGAGGTGAATCACAAATTGAGCAGATATGGTGGAGAAGAATTCAAGGATATGAAGCTATATTAGGGTTTGGTTGGTAGTCTTATCTATGCTACATTAACTAGGCCTGATTTATCATATTAAGTTGGAGTTTTGTCTCAATTCATGCATTGTCCTAGGAAAGAACATTGGATTGCAGGTCAAAGAGTGTTGAGGTACATTAAGGGTACACTCAAAGAGGGTTTGTATTATGGTTTTACATCAGACACAAACATCTAAATATATAGTGATGCAAATTGGGTAGGTAATCTTGATGATAGGAGATCAACATATGGATACTTGTGATATATGGGAGATAAGTTAATCTCTTGGTGTTCAAAGAAGCAACACACAGTTGCTTTATCATCTACAGAAGCTGAGTACAAAGGTATGGTTGAAGCTGCAAAGGAAGTGATATGGCTTAAGACTCTCATGAAGAGTTTTGACACCATACAGAGTACACCTATCATTTATGGAGATAACATGTGTTCATTGTATTTAGCTGCTAATCCTGTGTTTCATGCAAGGACTAAACACATTGAGATTCAGTATCACTTTCTGAGAGAGAAGGTGATGGATAAAGAGATTGAAGTCATACATACTTCAACAAAAGATTAGATAGCTGATATGCTTACCAACAGCTTGGATGGACCAAAGCTATAGAAATTCAAAGACATGGCAGGCATAAAGAAGATAGAGAAAACCTCAATTGATGATTGAGGGGGAGCTGTTGGTGCATGACAATCACCAATTGATGTTTTGACATGGAAATGAAGTCAAGGATTTGAGAAGAGAACAAGTTGTGAAGCATGAAAGAAGGACACATTCAGAATTTGGAAGATGTGTACACATATGTACATTATTTCAGAGACAGTTCACTTATATCTTTGAGTAGTCATAAACTTGTAAATTTTTATCTATATATACTTTGGAAAATGTCGGGGCAAGTATGAGAGAAAATGTAGAGCATGAGAATTGAGTAGAATTAGATGTCATTAGACACTTATGAAGAGATTAGAATAGCTCTCTCATCCAGATGTAATTTTTGTCAGAAATGAAGAGAAGTTGCGCCCGATGTTTCTATGCATTCTCCTTCGGTGCTTGATCATTTCAAGAATCCTTTTGTAGATTTCTAAGTCCATAGTTAATGAGTCTATGGTTAAAGTTTGAGAGCCTAATTGTAAACAGGCTGTGAGAATTATGAGTAGGAACATTCATATGTATAAGAGTGTTCACAGTTTTCTGAAACATGCGCATTTTCGATGGTCAATGATTTGATCATTTCTCACTGCACATATTAAAGTTTTGCATGAGTGATGACTCAAAATCTAAGCTGAGAGGTAAGGCATCTATGACTAAAAGCATTTGTTTAAATAGATTCTAGTTTTAGAGAACCATGTCTTAGAAGTTGCAGGTGTCAAAGTCGACTATACAGAGAGATAGTTTCAGACATAGGTAGATTGTTTGAATCATTTCTCATAATCTACTCAAGCTTTTGAAGTGATTTAACTTGGAAGAGGTGCGCAATCACTAGGCAAAACATTCTACAAAGTTTTATCAAAAACTTTACACGAATGATTAGTCAATGAGTGATTAAGGTGCAGTAGACTTCTCTGAGAAATGACTTTCTTCACAGTTAGCTAATTTCTTGATAATTTGGTGCTTGTCTTCCAAAATTGGTTGGAGTTTAAAGTTATTCTTGATATAGAGGTGGTCTAACATCAAGGATAGCTTGTTCTTTTGGAGATTAACACTCTCCATCATGTTAATGTTGTAACGGGGCAAAAAATTGCCCTACCTTGTTCTTTACAATGTTAACGCATGCTTCTATATTCTCACATAACTAGCAAGCAAGTTGTAAGATGGCAGAAGCCGGAGGCACCAGTTCCCAGGCAGGGTCCAGCGCATTGAAACCCTCCTTCTGGAACCACAACTCACTGAGAGACCTCAAGAACTTAGAGTTGTGCATGTACTTCCTATTCAGGACCCGCCTCCGGGGCACACTTCTCAAGTGGGGAAACACGCACATTGGTTCAGTGATGTCATAGGGCCATTCATAGACGGCACCTACTTTTGGGAGGTAGAACTTGAGTTTAATGGCAAATGGGGATGATATCATTTCTTTACCTCTGAATTTGAGCAGTATCAGAATGCAGAAGTAATGCGATCGGTATGGACCAAAGCGGGCTTGGATGGCTATTTTCGGGCACATTTACCTAAGCCAAATTTCTTGCGCTGCTCCTACCTTATGAGTACCATCACCCCTAGCACGGCTAAAGGAGGCGATAGTACTTTCATTCTACCCTCACTGACACCAGGCCACAAGCTCAAAAGATTCAAATTGACCCTCAACCTAGTATGAGAAGCATTGAACATGCAAGGTATGCATATTCCCACTGAGAAAGAAACAATGATTCCAGGCAGGATGAAGCACAAGAATCTCAACAAATTGAAGGACATGGTAGCAATGACACCAACCATCGCTCTCCACCTACGAACGATCATGCAAAACTTTGCTTTCCCCACCCAAGAACGCTTCACGATGCCACCAAAAAAGATATGGTTCAGCTTGTACTTAGCAGAGACAGAGAATCTCACCATCAATCTGCCACACTGGATCATCGATCAAATCCACCTAGCCTATCAATGATGGAATAAGAAACAGAAGAATGTGCTTCACGGATGCTATGCTCTGACAAAAATAATTTACAGGTGCTTAGCTTACGACGTGCCCATTCAAAGAGCACTATTATGGTCTAGGGCCCAAGAATTCCAAAGACGGCTATCAACAGCGGGTCCTCCATCGAAGAAAATGAGAGGAACAGTTCAATTACCGTGTGCCCAAGCAAGGGGAGCCACCACCATGCCAGAGGTGACCCCTCCACAAACGCGACGTGTCCAACCATTTACTATTCGCCTACCCAGACCAAGTGCAGAAGGACCCAATCTGGTGTTCCCTCTGATTCCATCGGACTTGGAGTTCCTACAAGGCTACACCCTAGCCAATTTGACAGATGAAGAAATCACCCGCATGATTAATGAGTCTAACCTGGAGACAGAAGTAGAGCAGACCCAAGGACCACAACCTACCACTACAACTTCAGCCCCGACCCAACCAGAAGTGGTGGAAGTAGAGGAAGATGAAGAAGAGACTAAGGACAAAGAAGCATACGAGGAGCAGGATCAAGATTACGAAGAACCTTCAGAACTAGCAAGTGCCCCAGCCTATTCGGCACAAATAAAAAGATTGTATGAAACCATGAAGCGAGTCCAAGAACAGCACAAGCTATCACTCGAAACAGGAAAAATGCTAATAAGTCAGATGTTAGGAGAAGAGGGAGTGGATGAAATGTTTATTGAGTCCTTGAAGTTGCACGCGGATGCGATGGGCTTGGATGAAGCCATTCATTTGGCTGTGTCTTACATTCATCGCTTCGAAAAACGAGTGCCAACCCGTCCCATGCGATCCGGCAAGCAAATTCACATCAATGTATCAGAACCAGGAGATACCACACAAACAGAAGAACATCAGGCGGAACCACTATCACCACACCCCTCACCTCTCACTACACAATTCACTTCACCACATGGCACTACCAGTCCCACTTCCACCATTACCACATATGTCATGGGAATTCCTTCCTCTCCTGGCATCTAATTCGGAGGAGTTACCATGCCCAGTTTCACAACACTATTCACGAACATCACATCCACCCCACCCACTGTCCCCATCTACACGGTCACACACACGTTTGACACCATGGAAACATCACCAGCCACAGCACCACTCCCTCCCCCCATGCAGCCTCAATCTCCCATACCCCCTCCACCCACATCACCACTTGACTTCACCTCATTCACGACTCCCTTTCCCTTGCCCATTCCCCCTGCATCCCCTCCTTTCCTTGCATTCTTTAATGTAAATAATGTGTTTTTGACGTTACATTAATGTGTGTACCAACTACAGAGGGAATATCACGCTCTCGAACACCACCATCGTCAACTAACTACAAATCACCAACAACTACAGAGGCGGCTTACAACTATAGAAGACGAAAATGCGGACCTCAATCAATGCTACACCACACTCGAGCAGGCCCATCAAACCCTCCTGGAGACACCCCAACCCTCACAGTTGCGAGGCGTCAAACAACTCGAAGCTTTACTTGAAGTCTACCAAACAGATAATCTAAGAGTCCGACGTAATTTGACCCTACTCAAGAAACACATGGCTACCTCCCTAGAAGAGAACAAGCATCTGCAGAAGCAAAACGAAGAAAAACTAGAAGCTGCAATGGAAGGCTCCCTCCACGAGATTGACCCAAAACAGTTTAAAGCAGTCCCCTCGGATACAATGAAGACAATCCTAGAAAGCTATGCAGATCTATTAGAAGCACATGATGATCTGGAAAAGGAA